>JAPYKE020000080.1:600000-797500 GCA_028554795.2 Sinohyriopsis cumingii
TTATAATATGGATCTCTTTTTTATGGCTCCTGAACAGCATTATAAAATAATGTAATTCATAGGAAAGATGCTTCATTCCTCAAGCACTTGACTGAATATGTGGGGTTGGGGGCATATGAGAATGTTCTAGAGATTTTCAGAGTAAAGTTTGGTTGATCATGAAGTTGCAGTTCATTTTTGTGTCAATCATTTTACTGGAGATTTCATGGAAACGTGTGGACAATGATGTGGAATTGAGATACAGTTCTGTTGTTGTAACAAAACAATTAGTAGGTAATTTACTATTCCTGGAATTGTTGTTTAAAAGAATGTACTTAGAAGTAACATCATTATAATTGAAACAAGTCAGTAAACAAATCACTGTCATCAAAGGCCAGAACTTTCATAAATATATCTATTTGTTGATATAATGTAATACTCTAGTAGAAAATCACCTTTCTGAAAGTGACTCCATTTTGTTGCCACTCATAGCAGACTTTATACTTTAAAATCTTTTTGGTATGCTTACTCAGCTTGATGATTATTGTATAGTGGGTTTAGACTACATTCGTCAGATGTCATAAAAGAGGAGTTTTCAGTCAGTATGCCTGCCATGATGGCTGTGGTCACTTATCAGGAGCCATAGTAGAACATCAGATTCATGATCCGAATGTCATGGGTTCAGTGCCCACCTGAGTCAGCTATTTAGTGTGTCCTTGGTAAGAGCACTTAGCTTGCTTTCCTCAAATTATAGCTGATAATGTGTTACAAGTACTGTTAAAACCAATACAAAATGAAAGATGTAGCTGATAATGTGTTACAAGTACTATTAAAACCAATACAAAATGAAAGATGTAGCTGATAATGTGTTACAAGTACTATTAAAACCAATACAAAATGAAAGATGTAGCCAATAATGTGTTACAACTACTATTAAAACCAATACAAAATGAAAGATGTAGCTGATAATGTGTCACAAGCACTATTAAAACCAATACAAAATGAAAGATGTAGCTGATAATGTGTCACAAGCACTATTAAAACCAATACAAAATGAAAGATGTAGCTGATAATGTGTTACAAGTACTATTAAAACCAATACAAAATGAAAGATGTAGCCAATAATGTGTTACAGCTACTATTAAAACCAATACAAAATGAAAGATGTAGCTGATAATGTGTCACAAGCACTATTAAAACCAATACAAAATGAAAGATATAGCTGATAATGTGTCACAAGCACTATTAAAACCAATACAAAATGAAAGATGTAGCTGATGTGTTACAAGTACTATTAAAACCAATACAAAATGAAAGATGTAGCCGATAATGTGTTACAAGTACTATTAAAACCAATACAAAATGAAAGATGTAGCTGATAATGTGTCACAAGCACTATTAAAACCAATACAAAATGAAAGATATAGCCAATAATGTGTTACAACTACTATTAAAACCAGTACAGAATGAAAGATATAGCTGATAATGTGTTACATGCACTATTAAAACCAATAGAAAATGAAAGATATAGCTGATAATGTGTTACAGGTACTACTAAAACCAAGATTTAAATAACACACAATACCTAGGTTCAATATAAACTCTATTGTAAGTAAAAATAATCTTTGGCATAATGGGGGCAAATCCTGTCACAGCACACTGCACCAGCTGAGCTCTGAATTGTTTCTATAGAAATACCTCAGGAAGAGAGACTTGGGGGAGTTTGTAGGGTTGTGCAGAGTGTCCAACACCTGTATGTGAAGCCACAAGGGACTGATACAAGGTATATAGGGACACTGATAACCAAAACTTGATAAGTGTGATCCTGAGGATTGCTATGATGACAAACATCAGCCGATACTCCATACATGCACCATAGGAAGCAGGTATGAAGTATATGGGCATAATAGTTGGGGGTCAGAAGCAAAGTTGTGAATGCATGAAACTTGGCAATGGCCCAAATGATGTGAAGGGAGCTTTGTGACTATGGAATAGTGCGACTGTAACGAAGGCCCCCAATGTAAGGAAATGTAAGGATAAAGAAGGATGAGAATGATTGATAATGCAATAACGTGGAAAATGCATGAACTAGATTTCAAACTGCATGATAATCCAGATGTGCCTAAAGGTATCAATATTAGATATAAGTATTTGATAACCAGTTAGGAAATCACATGTCCACTAATAGAAGATACAGCTGAAATGACAATGTAGCAAAGGATGTGAAAATGAATGACTGGCATGAACAAGTGTTCCAATTTGTATGATGGTACCTCTAAGTAAAGAAATGGAATAGTGCATTGATCGACACAAGTGTGCACCAACGTGTGAGGCACACACTATGATATATGCCTCAACACAAGCATACTATATTCTGTCAGAGTGCACCTGAATATATCTACAAGATACATTAAAGGACCATCGACCCAAGGCTGGATCAGATGGTGCGGAATTCCAGCCTTAGCAACACTGGTATATGCCAAAATATGGCAGGTATGTACATTATAGTGATGTAAATCATAACCTAACCTGAGCAAAACACCCTCAATAGTAGTGATAAGGATAGTAATTCTACTTAAGGCACGAGCATTGTCCATGAGAAACAGTGGATCACAAAGGCAAGCTGCAGCTAATATCTGAATACAATGGAATTTCCTTTTCACATGGAAAGGACAAACAAGGACATCATAGGTCATATCATTAATATGATGTCCACACCTTGACAGAAAATGTCATTCTTAGATGCTCTACAGTGCAGAATGAATAGGTGTTTATCCATCTGAAATATCATGTCCAGCATACACTGATTGTTTGTTGCAGAAATAATGGGCTCCACAAATAGCAAATTATCCACACCGCAATAAAGCAAAAGAAACCAGTGCACAATTAGTTTGTAGTAACATTTCAGTGGACTCCATATCAAATTAGAGGCCCCAAAGAGATTGCCACTTTGAATGTAACAATCCTTTTGGAAGGAATGGTGTCCAAAGCACATGACACTAAATGTATGTACACAAATGTTCCTGAGCAGAAAGAAGATGGTTAGGAAGAAATCTGATGTAGTGTGTATAACATGACAAAGACTATTGTCCAAAAGTTGAAATAAAATGGTCCTCCATACCAACTCCAGCTGAGATGTGGCTGCACCATGACCTCCAGCCAAAGCACTTTGCTGCTGCAGACTGAAATACTGCTCCAGACAGGACATGGGACACAACCACGAGTTCTGAAGCATTGATTTGTTGACACCAGCATGAAAAGGGGTCCTTTTTTTTTTTTTTTGTTAAATCACATCTCGAATCCTCAGGCAGTTGCATGTGGAATTTGTCTGCAGTGCTTGAACTATAGATTCACTATATTGCAAGAATCCAAGAAATGCCAGTAGACACATGCACTGCAGCAACAAGTCCACAGCCAGTGAACTCCCTCTCACAACATAGGTGACAATTACACCACCCTCCTGTATGTAATAGGGAATCTGGACTTACTATGATATTTTGTTCATTTTTATCCCATGAAGTATACTCTGTAACCTCTCTGACTCCTGAAATAGTTACTATGACCAGATACAGATACAGAATCTAATTCCTGCAAGGTACAGCTTAATTGTGGAGTACTGCAGGCTGGTGTGACAGCCTATGCCAAAATAAATAAAAACATCTGAGAGTTCCTGTAAAGAGTATGAATGAGCAACAACACCTGACATTGCCAAAAATTTAAACAAACTATTGAAGCCAGTTCTGTACACTGACCTAGTTAACAGATGCAAAAAAACACAAATTCCTGTGCATGTCGTGTCAAAATAGCATGAATTCTGAAGTCAGGGGACACACATTAACCAGAAACATTTGTTATCCATGTCACAGAATGTCAGTGGGAAACTGAAGTGTTGTAAGATAGTCACATCTTCAATGAATCCATAACTGTACAAGTGCTCTTCATTGAACTGATATGAAGTGCAGTGTGATATGATATTGACGGCTCTGTCGGTCAGTGCACGTATGAGACTGCCGAACTGTGCACACAATATCCAGAAACATTTGTATTCCATGTCACAGAATGCCAGTGGGAGATTGAAGTGTTGTAAGATAGTCACGTCTTCAATGAACCCATATGAAGTGCTCTTCAGTGAATCCATATGAAGTGCACTGCCATATGATATGGATGGCTGTATTGGTCTGTGCACCCATGAGACACGAGACTGCCAAAATGTGCACACAATATCCAGAAATGCTTGTATTCCATGTCACAGAACACCAGTAGAAGAATGTATTGTAAGAAGGTCACGTCTTCAGTGAACTTATATGAAGTGAAGTGCTCTCCAAGTAACCCATATGAAGTGAAGTGCTCTCCAGGTAACCCATATGAAGTGAAGTGCTCTCCAAGTAACCCATATGAAGTGAAGTGCTCTCCAAGTAACCCATATGAAGTGAAGTGCTCTCCAAGTAACCCATATGAAGTGAAGTGCTCTCCAAGTAACCCATATGAAGTGCAGTGCCTGTATTATGTGGATGGCTGTATTGATTTGTGCACTAATGAAACCTGAAAGCAGAAAAAATTGGAAAGCAGAACCAGGCAGTAGAAAGTTAAATAGTAATGTGTAGAAAAAACCGAAGTCAGCACTGCATTACAAACTAGAAATTCTATCACTCAGGCAGATATATGTCTAAAGACATCAGACTGATACCTACCTAAAACCCAAATAGGACTGTCTGATAGACCCTGCTTAGCACCCTCCATTGCTGCCCAATCCTAACATTATGAGTCTTGAATAATTGAGGATTAAAACCACACAGCAAGAGCAATGTGGGCAAGGACTGGTTGAACTCATGCATAGTTATGGGCAACCCTTTGACAGGTAAGGAAGAGTGGGTCCAAATGACAACCCAGCATTTGTAAATATTGAAGCAGCTCATGGCCAAGGATCTGGTCTTGTAAAGTGGTGTTTATGACACTTATGGCAATAAAGGGTACCCTTGGAGTGTTTTAACGCTTAAACTCGACAACAATACCATTGTCACTGATCTGAACCTGAGAGAACTGAAGTTAAGTTTGGGTTCCTGCAACCAGGTTGTCTTACTGTCATTCCTCAACTCACAGGAATGCATGAAATGCAAGTTGAAAAATGGAATTAAATAGAGCTGCACAGAAGGCATTGTGAGTGAATCATGGCAGGACAATTTTTTATTATTTTTTTAATTTTTTAGAATACTTTGTCATACATTGTCAGTTGGTAGTCTGGCATCTGTGTGCAGTAAAAGCTTATGAAGCAATTGCATTACTTTGGAATAAGAATAGAATTTGTTGGATTAGGGATATTGTTCAGTTTGTGCACCTAGCCAATAGCCAAGACATAGGTAGATAGTGCATAGTGTTTTGCAAAAGATATAAATGAAAAGTACCAAATTTTTAAAAAAGGGAATGTGCTGTGGAATTTTAATGTTAAGTCGATGCAGTGTATTCTAACTGCACTGTAAGAATCCATCGAACATGGAATGGGCACTTCATAGTAAAATGAAACAATATTACTCCCTGTCTTTTAATGTTGGTAGTTCTGGGTCCTGTTCTGGGATTTCTTCTGCATAAGCTGGGTTGGAAAACTGGGTACTTTTTCAAATCCAGGCATTTTCAATGCATAGTTACAACCGCTGAGGCAAAAACAGCCTCCATTATTCTAGGTGATCTTGCATTATGGCAGAAAGTAGGTCACCAAGCAAGTGATGTCATCCTGGAAGAATCTGTGAACCTTCTTGAATTTGTTAGTGACTATTTGGACACACTATCTTCGTGAATGGCAAGGACTCCGCCGCATATCCATTAATTGTTTTAACAAAATTGGCTGCAGTTAGCTCAAATGCCAAGCAGGTCTGAGATTATGTTGCAACCGTCACAGAAGGGATGGAAGCTGTCTTCCTCTAGCACTGCATTGTTGTCAAAGACGGGTCCATCCAGCAGCAATGATTTTGCATGCCCAAAGAATAGTGTGTTGGATGGATCTGTGCTTCCCTCATGCCAATATTGTTAGAGTCCATTAAGGAGTGATTACTTTCGGCTAACATAACTGCTGTATTTTGCAGCGCCACCACCACATACCCGTCAAACCATGAGGCTCTCCCGGAATCCATGAAGATTGTGAAGCTGTTGTACCTCACGGTGATATGGCAGTCATTGTGGAAGATTGTCTCAATGTGGCGACAGATGATTGTAATTCGGCTAACTGTTGCTTGACAGCTGCCATGTCTGACATGTAGATCACGTGGTGTATCAGCTGCTTGCAGGTGACGTGACAATGCCATTTCAAGACATGAAACACCCGTCTGGTCATGTGATGATGCTCTTGAACACAAGGAAGAATCACCTCTCTGTGTACATTATCTCTGTACAGTTGAAGAAGATGCTTCTTTCCAATTGAAACTAAGACCTTGATATTCTTCTCAGCTAACTGTTTAACCAATTTTCGATGCAGTCCAATTTTCTGGAATGTCCGCCCAAGTTGAATTTGTCACAGTGATGGCGCCTTAGTTAAGTTCTATATTGTGAACACTGGTCAAATAATTAACAGTTCGTCTTGATATACGAGAAGCCATTGTGAAATGAATAAACATATGATTCCCAAAAGACGGAAAGTAACATGTGGTATCAGCAAACAGAAGAAGGACTGTTTCTTTCTGCAAATAATGTTAAAAATTAAATGCAGCATCTGCACTGAATGGAATGCATCTCTACATGTGTATCAGTTATATGAATGATGCCTAACTGACAATGTTTGATCACATGCTTCAACTCAGTCATCTGATTGGTTCAACATGACAACATATCTAAATTTAGTTACTAGCTTATTAACATGTATTGGCTGCAATGACATCATGTCTGGGCAGAGAACCATAGTAGACAAAGAGGGGTCCAGCAAGGAGGTAGAAAAGGATGCACTGTATATTACTTAAACTACATTTAACAAATTATAACAAAATGAAAGATGTAGCTGATAATGTGTTACAAGTACTTTTAAAACCAAGACAGAATGAAAGATGTAGCTGATAATGTGTCACAAGTAATATTAAAACCAATACAAAATGAAAGATGTGCTGATGTGTCACAAGTACTATTAAAACCAATACAAAATGAAAGATGTAGCTGATAATGTATCACAAGTACTATTAAAACCAATACAAAATAAAAGATGTAGCTGATAATGTGTCACAAGTACTATTAAAACCAATACAGAATGAAAGATGTAGCTGATAATATGTTACAAGTACTATTAAAACCAAGACAAAATGAAAGATATAGCTGATAATGTATCACAAGTACTATTAAAACCAATACAAAATGAAAGAGGTAGCTGATAATTTATCACAAGTACTATTAAAACCAATACAAAATGAAAGATGTAGCTGATGTGTCACAAGTACTATTAAAACCAATACAGAATGAAAGATGTAGCTGATAATGTGTCACAAGTACTATTAAAACCAATACAAAATGAAAGATGTAGCTGATAATGTCTAACACTACAAGTACTATTAAAACCAATACAGAATGAAAGATGTAGCTGATAATGTGTCACAAATACTATTAAAACAATACAAAATGAAAGATGTAGCTGATGTGTCACAAGTACTATTAAAACCAATACAAAATGAAAGATGTAGCTGATAATGTGTCACAAGTACTATTAAAACCAATACAAAATGAAAGATATAGCTGATAATGTATCACAAGTACTATTAAAACCAATACAGAATGAAAGATGTAGCTGATAATGTGTCACAAATACTATTAAAACCAATACAAAATGAAAGATGTAGCTGATGTGTCACAAGTACTATTAAAACCAATAGAAAATGAAAGATATAGCTGATAATATCTAACACTACAAGTACTATTAAAACCAATACAAAATGAAAGATGTAGCTGATGTGTCACAAGTACTATTAAAACCAGTACAAAATGAAAGATGTAGCTGATAATGTATTACAAGTACTATTAAAACCAATACAAAATGAAAGATGTAGCTGATAATGTGTCACAAGTACTATTAAAACCAAGACAAAATGTAAGATGTAGCTGATAATGTATTACAAGTACTATTAAAACCAATACAAAATGAAAGATGTAGCTGATGTGTCACAAGTACTATTAAAACCAATACAAAATGAAAGATGTAGCTGATGTGTCACAAGTACTATTAAAACCAATACAAAATGAAAGATATAGCTGATGTGTCACAAGTGCTATTAAAACCAATACAAAATGAAAGATGTAGCTGATGTGTCACAAGTACTATTAAAACCAATACAAAATGAAAGATGTAGCTGATAATGTGTCACAAGTACTATTAAAACCAATACAAAATGAAAGATATAGCTGATAATGTATCACAAGTACTATTAAAACCAATACAAAATGAAAGATGTAGCTGATAATGTCTAACACTACAGGTACTATTAAAACCAATACAGAATGAAAGATGTAGCTGATAATGTGTCACAAATACTATTAAAACCAATACAAAATGAAAGATGTAGCTGATGTGTCACAAGTACTATTAAAACCAATAGAAAATGAAAGATATAGCTGATAATGTCTAACACTACAAGTACTATTAAAACCAATACAAAATGAAAGATGTAGCTGATGTGTCACAAGTACTATTAAAACCAGTACAAAATGAAAGATGTAGCTGATAATGTATTACAAGTACTATTAAAACCAATACAAAATGAAAGATGTAGCTGATAATGTGTCACAAGTACTATTAAAACCAAGACAAAATGAAAGATATAGCTGATAATGTATTACAAGTACTATTAAAACCAATACAAAATGAAAGATGTAGCTGATGTGTCACAAGTACTATTAAAACCAATACAAAATGAAAGATGTAGCTGATAATGTGTCACAAGTACTATTAAAACCAAGACAAAATGAAAGATGTAGCTGATAATGTATTACAAGTACTATTAAAACCAATACAAAATGAAAGATGTAGCTGATAATGTCTAACACTACAAGTACTATTAAAACCAATACAAAATGAAAGATGTAGCTGATGTGTCACAAGTACTATTAAAACCAATACAAAATGAAAGATATAGCTGATAATGTGTCACAAGTACTATTAAAACCAAGACAAAATGAAAGATGTAGCTGATAATGTATTACAAGTACTATTAAAACCAATACAAAATGAAAGATATAGCTGATGTGTCACAAGTACTATTAAAACCAGTACAAAATGAAAGATGTAGCTGATAATGTATTACAAGTACTATTAAAACCAATACAAAATGAAAGATATAGCTGATAATGTGTCACAAGTACTATTAAAACCAATACAAAATGAAAGATGTAGCTGATGTGTCACAAGTACTATTAAAACCAGTACAAAATGAAAGATGTAGCTGATGTGTCACAAGTACTATTAAAACCAATACAAAATGAAAGATGTAGCTGATGTGTCACAAGTACTATTAAAACCAATACAAAATGAAAGATATAGCTGATAATGTATTACAAGTACTATTAAAACCAATACAAAATGAAAGATATAGCTGATAATGTGTCACAAGTACTATTAAAACCAATACAAAATGAAAGATGTAGCTGATGTGTCACCAGTACTATTAAAACCAGTACAAAATGAAAGATGTAGCTGATAATGTATTACAAGTACTATTAAAACCAATACAAAATGAAACATATAGCTGATAATGTGTCACAAGTACTATTAAAACCAATACAAAATGAAAGATGTAGCTGATGTGTCACAAGTACTATTAAAACCAATACAAAATGAAAGATGTAGCTGATAATGTATTACAAGTACTATTAAAACCAATACAAAATGAAAGATATAGCTGATAATGTGTCACAAGTACTATTAAAACCAAGACAAAATGAAAGATGTAGCTGATAATGTCTAACACTACAAGTACTATTAAAACCAATACAAAATGAAAGATGTAGCTGATGTGTCACAAGTACTATTAAAACCAATACAAAATGAAAGATGTAGCTGATGTGTCATAAGTACTATTAAAACCAATACAAAATGAAAGATGTAGCTGATAATGTGTCACAAGTACTATTAAAACCAATACAAAATGAAAGATGTAGCTGATAATGTCTAACACTACAAGTACTATTAAAACCAATACAAAATGAAAGATGTAGCTGATGTGTCACAAGTACTATTAAAACCAATACAAAATGAAAGATGTAGCTGATAATGTATTACAAGTACTATTAAAACCAATACAAAATGAAAGATGTAGCTGATAATGTATTACAAGTACTATTAAAACCAATACAAAATGAAAGATGTAGCTGTACTATTAAAACCAATACAAAATGAAAGATGTAGCTGATGTGTCACAAGTACTATTAAAACCAATACAAAATGAAAGATGTAGCTGATAATGTGTCACAAGTACTATTAAAACCAATACAAAATGAAAGATATAGCTGATAATGTCTAACACTACAAGTACTATTAAAACCAATACAAAATGAAAGATGTAGCTGATAATGTGTCACAAGTACTATTAAAACCAATACAAAATGAAAGATATAGCTGATAATGTATCACAAGTACTATTAAAACCAATACAAAATGAAAGATGTAGCTGATAATGTCTAACACTACAGGTACTATTAAAACCAATACAGAATGAAAGATGTAGCTGATAATGTGTCACAAATACTATTAAAACCAATACAAAATGAAAGATGTAGCTGATGTGTCACAAGTACTATTAAAACCAATAGAAAATGAAAGATATAGCTGATAATGTCTAACACTACAAGTACTATTAAAACCAATACAAAATGAAAGATGTAGCTGATGTGTCACAAGTACTATTGAAACCAATACAAAATGAAAGATGTAGCTGATAATGTATTACAAGTACTATTAAAACCAATACAAAATGAAAGATGTAGCTGATGTGTCACAAGTACTATTAAAACCAATACAAAATGAAAGATGTAGCTGATAATGTGTCACAAGTACTATTAAAACCAATACAAAATGAAAGATATAGCTGATAATGTATCACAAGTACTATTAAAACCAATACAAAATGAAAGATGTAGCTGATAATGTCTAACACTACAGGTACTATTAAAACCAATACAGAATGAAAGATGTAGCTGATAATGTGTCACAAATACTATTAAAACCAATACAAAATGAAAGATGTAGCTGATGTGTCACAAGTACTATTAAAACCAATAGAAAATGAAAGATATAGCTGATAATGTCTAACACTACAAGTACTATTAAAACCAATACAAAATGAAAGATGTAGCTGATGTGTCACAAGTACTATTGAAACCAATACAAAATGAAAGATGTAGCTGATAATGTATTACAAGTACTATTAAAACCAATACAAAATGAAAGATGTAGCTGATGTGTCACAAGTACTATTAAAACCAATACAAAATGAAAGATGTAGCTGATAATGTGTCACAAATACTATTAAAACCAATACAAAATGAAAGATATAGCTGATAATGTATTACAAGTACTATTAAAACTAATACAAACTGAAAGAAACTGCCTGTTAGCAATTTTATTTTGGCTCAGTAACTTGATTTGTCCATTATCTTCAGTTCTTAAACTATGTGGATGACATGCACTTGGAGTAAAGAAGGACCCAATAAAATTCAGGGTAAAAAATATCAAAGGTCAAGGTCGTTGTGTCCGAAAGAAGAAAAATGGTTTCCACATGATAGGATTAGTTTTACATCACATACCAGGACCAGACTTTGCGGACAGCTTGCGTTTGATATAACAAAGAAGACTATTCATTTTGGTATCAAAAAGTCAAGGTCACTGTTACTGAAAGACAAAAAAAATGGTTTCTGAACAATAATATTATTTCTGCATTACAGATGTGGATAGAACCTTGTGAATAGCTTGCCTTTGGAGTAAAGAAAAAGTCTATCACTTTGGAGGTTAAAGGTTATGGTCTTTATGACTGAAGGAAGAAAATTGGTTTATGCACAAAAATTAAATTTGTTGGCCATATACCTTGAAGTTCTTGATGTTGATAACTTGCACATTGTGAAATTTTCATTTTTGTTGGATTTATGATCATTTTGAACACATTACCTGCTATCCTGCTATATGATGCTGAGAGAAATAGAAGCTAAGTACCTTTCCCAAGGCCACATAGAGACACCTATCCCAAGCTGACCTGGGTGCATATTGAACCCTTGATCTTTGGATGAGTCCATTGCTCAACTATTTGAGCAACATTGCATCAGGTCTCAGCTGGCTGAGTGGTATAATGCACTCAGCATTACAGATCACTGATGTCTCACCTCTGTACATGAGGGCTTGTGTCTCAGGTTCAGCTGACATGGGTTTGTGAGAAAGCTTTCTGGTAGCTTCTCATGGGTTGGTGGTTCTTCCCTTGGGTCTCATGGGTTCTTCCTCCACCAGATATACAGGCCGCTATGTATATCCTATCATGTACTGAAAAATGGCATTAAACCCATAACAACAGCAACAATACTGCATCAGAAAGAAGACTATTTGTTTTGGGGTCACAATCTCAAAAGTGAAAGCCACTCTGACAGAGAGAAGAAAAAATTTTTTATTTATTTTTTGGCATAATGACTTGAGTTTTGGGTGATCTACCTTGACCAAAGATTGTGGAGAGCTGTTTTTATGGTATGGAGGTGGCTTCTTGATTTTGTGGTCATTGGTCAAAGTGATTGTTTCTCAGAGAAAATGTGTTTTGTATGATATTTTTGGTCCTTAGTAAGTTCATTGATCAGACTTTGTTAACAGTTTGCACTTAAAGTTACAAAGAATCCTCAAAGATAAAAGATGGTGCAAGGAACCATAAGTATTCAGATCATGCAGGGAATATACAAATTTACACACTTGGAGATCAGTGATATCTGATAACTCCTTCAAACTCATCAACATAAATATGCACTCTGCACAGTATAAAATATTGAACTGTTAAGCTAACTTAAACAACTAATAATCTAAAAAGAAACATAACAATGGATACCTCTGTCCATTCCAAAGTATGCAGAATGTTAGTTAAAATAAACAGTTGCATGTGAAAAGAAACATAACAATGGATACCTCTGTCCATTCGAAAGTATGCAGAATGTTAGTTAAAACAAACAGTTACATGTGAAAAGAAACATAACAATGGATACCTCTGTCCATTCCAAAGTATGCAGAATGTTAGTTAAAACAAACAGTTACATGTGAAAAGAACACGGTTGCTTTTGATCAGAGATATTCATGAGACATTACCCATAAACTGTGGAAAATTCTACAAGACAACCATAAAGAACAATTTGCCAATTTACTGAAGCTGGCAAATAAGCTGTGCATGTCTTTTCTAATGAAAGGAGGATTTCAGCACAGATACACAGATAAGAAACCAATTATGTGCAAAAACTGTTTCCAGATAAATGCTTTTACATCTAGAGGGGATATCTTAAGAGGATTTTGATTTCATTATAGTCCTATCCTAACAATGCAGAACAGGATTAGAGAGACAGACAGATACATAAGAGTTTTTGTAAATAATGAACTATTGTGATTTCTTTTCTGCCCCTTTTTTTTCTTCTATTTCATCCAATGTTATAGATGACATGGGGAGGTTTTCCCCCATTTAAAGAAAACCTAGCATCAT
Source organism: Sinohyriopsis cumingii (assembly GCA_028554795.2). Lineage (NCBI taxonomy): Eukaryota > Metazoa > Mollusca > Bivalvia > Unionida > Unionidae > Sinohyriopsis > Sinohyriopsis cumingii. Next base: position 613,653 of record JAPYKE020000080.1, read on the forward strand.
CTTTGAACCTTTAGATTCTTAGGTTTGAGGGTCAGATGGCTCACTCAGATAAAGAGTAAAAAGAAAATAGTGGTTTCTGCACATTAAGTTAGTCACGTAAGTGCCTGCAAAGAGTACTACTAAACATGGGGAGGATGTATAATATGCATTCAAAACACTCATTTTGGACTGTATGATGATATGCAATTAGAAACATTAGCAGATACGTTCATATCAGATTATTGTATAATGATTACTTTAAGCAGTTTATATTATTCATAGATGTGTTGTACTTAGTGATAGTCATTAAGCTATAAAAAAAAGGAATTAAGGAGATGGAGCTATAATAAAAATTATCTACTTAACTTTTTTTCAGGATGATGCTTTAGATCATTTTTATAGAACAGGCCAATTTGACCTGCCAGCTGTCCGAGTGCCAAAGAACGCCAAAGACTTGGTGTCTTTTATATTTTGGTCATTACTTACCTGCATTCCACTTTTTTATTACTTGACTGTGTTATTCTTGGCTGGAACAGTATATCAGCAGATTCTTTTTATAGCAGTTGTAGTTATTGGTAAGTATGCATCAAATGACTTCTTTTTGTGCCTCCACCATATTCTATGGAGGAGTCATATACTGTTGCCATTGTCAATCCATGCCATCCATTCCTCTCTGGTTCAAGTCCCATTCATCATTTATTTTGTTTCCATTCCATTACTATAAAATTACTGCATTGATTGAAGCCAAATTAAATAAAAATTTACAGTAAGGAGAGTTTGTTCAGTTTGATTTAGAATTTTGCCATTTAAATGTCTCATGTTGTTTGTTGCATACATGTTACACAAAAAACCGATGATCTGAATATATATTGTGTTCATGAGAAATTGTGTATGTCAGAATTATGATTAAAAACAATCTATCAATAAGGAACCAGATCTTCATCCTATTACTTATTCTCCAAATGTACTGTGACTGAGAAATGTATTTGAAGAAGAAAGCAAATTTTTAAATAAATTACGTTTCTCTGAGAATACTTACCCAGTTACTTTACTTAAAGACCCTCCCAACCACCCTGCCATGCGAGCATCCTTGTTAGAATCTCGCTTAGCTAAAAACTAGTGGCACCAGGTGGTGCCAAGGAGTGACAGTGGGCAAGACTTATTGCCTGTAATCTATTGATATAGACAGAAGAAGATGATTTTCATCTTTTAGTAGGGCTGGACTCACGAGGTTGTGGGTAATATTCCTAATGTAATGTGATTGTGGAATGTTTCTTGGAGAACAGAGCCCCGAGTGGTCTAAAGCACTCTCCGTTATGGATCACTGCCATCTTACCTCTGTATGCGTGTGTTCGAGTCTTGGATTCAGCTAACGTTAGTATGTGAGAAAGCTTGCCAGTAGCTTCTCATGGGTCAGTGGTTCTTTCCAGTGGTTTCCTGGGTTCTTCCTCCACCATTAATACTTGCCACCATGTATAGCCTATTGTTTGCTGAAAAATGGTGTTAAACCCTACAACAACAACAAAATATTCTTGGAGAAACATAATTTACTTAAAAATTTGCTTTTTCAAAGTGTTTGACTTTCACTCAGTAAGATCCCGCTATTAGAGGTGGACAGTCATTATAGCTTTTGAACAGATTTTGTATCCTTGGATCAGTTCTTTTAAGATATGTTACATTTGTTACCTGTCTGCCATTAAATGTCTTAACTAAAATAGGGGTGAAAACAATAAATCATACTTTGAAAAGAAAAAAAATAAGTGCCATGCAGGCTTATTTTTTTGGCTAGACATTAATAATAAATTTTCTATAAGTTTCTATGTATTTGCAATTTTTTTAGAGGTATCTGTTTTTATGGATTTCATGGATACTGCTTACTTTGAATTTAAAGACCCAACAATAAATGTCATTTCTGTGCAGACTGCAGGACCTCTTCTGCTATCAGTGAATATATGTATTAATGACAGTCATTTTACATCAATGGATGAAAATTTGTACCCACAATAACAAATGAATTGACAAAATTGCATTCAAAACATGTTTTTCTCCTAATGTGAGCTGAGTAACTTGAAGTTGGTAAATTGAATCTTGATGTACTTGATTAGAGCATTCATTTAAAGGTTATGTGCAGAATCATATTTGATTCATTAGAACATTGCACATTTCCCTCAGTAGTAAAAGTACCTTTATGATGAAGTTAAATTTAAATGTATGTTTTAATAACTATACGCTTGTTTTTTGGCATTCTTTATTTGTGGCATTTTCTTTGTTCACCATGATTTTGACTTTCTTTGCATTTTTTTCAGCCACTTTCATTGTGCGTTGGATGATAGGATTTGCTGAGATCAAGAAATCATCATCTGAATATGGGCAGGTTCAGTGTCAAAAGAAAAAAGAGTAAGAGATGTGCAGCAAATTAGTCATTATCCCAGTGGGTTTTTAAATAAATGTTTAATTAGTAGGAACATGATCAAGTCATCACATTGGTAAAATGTTTTTCATTACTGTTATTGAATACATTGCATTTTGTTGATTACTGTTAATGTATACATTGCACTTTGTTGATTATTGTTAATGTATACATTGCACTTTGTTGATTACTGTTAATGTATACATTGCCTTAGCAATGATATTTTTGTTACCAGTGTTTTTTTATGTTAATGTGCTGAGAAACTTCCACGTGTGAATTTTGGTATTTCTTTAAATTGCCATAGTTTTTGGCTGTACCAGCCTTTGACCAGTTCCACTTGCCAAAGACCAGAAGAGCATATCAAGTGGTTCTGTGTCCAGTATCCATAATCATTTATTTGTGATTGATACTCCTTAAGTTCTCAGAAGAAAGTCTTGAACTTAGCAAGCAGATACATTCTGAGGTCAGTTTGGACCTAAATATAAATGGTGCCTCAGGACATACAGTATAGCAACCATAGTGACCATTCTAAACATATTGTTATAACTCCTATTGACCTTGGATTTAGACCAAAAGATTTTTTTATCACAACAGAGCTGGTAATACTTGAAGATGGCGCTGATCTGATAGCCAGCTTGCTGCAATGGCAGCCATCATGAAAATCTTGTTATTGCTACTACTCCTGAATGGTATAAACTTCAGTATCACTAATTTTCATGGGGTACCAATCATTTGTGGATGAAATAAACAGTGAATATAAAGACCCAACAAAACGTTGGTCACATATGATGAAAATGTGCTCCCACCCCTCATTTTCTTACTTTGTTTCATTCCTTTAGATCCTATAATATTTCATCATCTTTTCTGTAATCTGGCAATATAAATTATCTTTTATTCATGTTTATTTTAACTGAATGAAAAAAAAGATTCATAAAATATTTTATATTGTTTCAGGTCATATTTGTCTATATGTAATTTTAACTCACTGCCATAAATCCATATTTAACACAAGAAAAGAGAGAAAGAAATCAGAAAAAAATAAGGCATTCAGACACTAGTACTACTGAAATGAAAGATACTAGTATATGCAAATTTGATTTAATACCTTATTTAATCAGTTCTTCATTCAAGGAAAACTATCATCAAAAATTTAAATCCATGTGAAAACTTATCTCATTTATACTATGAATAATGAACAAATGACTGTAAAATACTATTGCTTAAACACAAGTACTATGAGTTACTATATATATATATATATATATATATATATATATATATATATATATATATATATATATATATACTAATGACTGAAAAGTATTCAAGCTCACACATCTGAATTTTGAACAAAACCACTGAATCAGCATCATGTTAATCAGTTAATCATGTCTACTGGTACATACAAATCTTTGTCAGGTAAAAGTTCTGAAACGTTTCAAACAAACAAGTCCAGCATTCTTGGTGACTTTGATAATATTAAATCCAGTCTTTTACACTTTTTAATGTGAACTGCAGTTGTCCATTCAGCTTGAACCGGCTTTATGAATAGTTTTATGTTGGGTGGTTGAAGTTCATTCATACATGACACAGGCACAAGCAAAGAAGTGTTTGCACTGTTATTGTCATTTAAAAATTTTAGTTAACACTTTCACAGATCTCAACACATTAAATGGGCACACTGCTTGTTAACTGCATTGACAATGGGTTGCTGGTCATGTGCTAGGTTCACATGTGAAATGATGACATTTGCCAAACCAGATGGGATCTAAGTTGAACTTTACCACTCTTAAACCACTGTTAATCATTTGATCATCAGTCATCAGAAAATATTTGATGGTGCAGTTCTATGGACAGTGGTTTAAGGAAGAATTCATACACAATTATAGTTTTCTAACCAATTAGTAAGGTATTGTTGGCAGTGTTGATTTCCTTTGATTTTGAGTATAAGTGATTGATCATGCTTGATCTTTGATTAGTGCTCAATATAGGTGGTAGTATTGTTTTCAATATTGAGTTGACCATGCCATTTGTTGTTGGCATGGTTTTGCATTCTTTATTTAGAGTATTTGTAGAGGCTGAGCCACAGAATTAAATACACCCACAAATGGACAAACTTCAACAGGTACAACCACAAATTTAAGTACCATGAAAATGTCGTTTTCTTACAAAACAATGAAAATTGAAACCCTTGAAAATAAATAATACAGTCACTTCAGTACTTGTTTTTATTAAAAACTTTTTATAACATGTAGGGTTTGAAAATCTTATCCCTACTTCACATGGTCTTATTTGCATGTTTTATTTGATTAAAGAATTTTTTTATGACAGAAGGTTCTAAGGCAAGTAGAGTACTGATTGGATATCAAATATGGCTATATTGTTGACGATCTCAACAGTTGTGTTACAGATTCTGCACAGATGTTCATATTAATGTGAGGTTCTAACTAAAAGGCTTATAAGATGCTGGCAATCTTGAAAATCTGTTTATTACAACATGTTCTGAACAGATGGCTGCATGGACATTGGGGTTTTTGCTGTAAGCCTTCTAATGCTGTGTAGCTGTCTGAACAGATGGCTGCATGGACATTGGTGTTTTTGCTGTAAGCCTTCTAATGCTGTGTAGCTGTCTGAACAGATGGCTGCATGGACATTGGTGTTTTTGCTGTAAGCCTTCTAATGCTGTGTAGCTGTCTGAACAGATGGCTGCATGGACATTGGGGTTTTTGCTGTAAGCCTTCTAATGCTGTGTAGCTGTCTGAACAGATGGCTGCATGGACATTGGGGATTTTGCTGTAAGCCTTCTAATGCTGTGTAGCTGTCTGAACAGATGGCAGCATGGATATTGGGGTTTTTGCTGTAAGCCTTCTAATGCTGTATAGCTGTCTGAACAGATGGCTGCATGGACATTGGGGTTTTTGCTGTAAGCCTTCTAATGCTGTGTAGCTGTCTGAACAGATGGCTGCATGGACATTTGGATTTTCACTGTAAGCCTTCTAATGCTGTATAGCTGTCTGAACAGATGGCTGCATGGACATTTGGATTTTCACTGTAAGCCTTCTAATGCTGTGTAGCTGTCTGAACAGATGGCTGCATGAACATTGGGGTTTTTGCTGTAAGCCTTCTAATGCTGTATAGCTGTCTGAACAGATGGCTGCATGGACATTGGTGTTTTTGCTGTAAGCCTTCTAATGCTGTGTAGCTGTCTGAACAGATGGCTGCATGGACATTGGGGATTTTGCTGTAAGCCTTCTAATGCTGTGTAGCTGTCTGAATAGATGGCTTCATGGACATTGGGGATTTTGCTGTAAGCCTTCTCATGCTGTATAGCTGTCTGAACAGATGGCTGCATGGACATTGGTGTTTTTGCTGTAAGCCTTCTAATGCTGTGTAGCTGTCTGAACAGATGGCTGCATGGACATTGGGGATTTCACTGTAAGCCTTCTAATGCTGTGTAGCTGTCTGAACAGATGGCTGCATGGACATTTGGATTTTCACTGTAAGCCTTCTAATGCTGTGTAACTGTCTGAACAGATGGCTGCATGAACATTGGGTTTTTTGCTGTAAACCTTCTAATACTGTGTAGCTGTCTGAACAGATGGCTGCATGGACATTGGGGATTTTGCTATAAGCCTTCTAATGTTGTGTAGCTGTCTGAACAGATGGCTGCATGGACATTGCGGATTTCACTTTAAGCCTTCTAATGCTGTGTAGCTGTCTGAACAGATGGCTGCATGGACATTGGTGTTTTTGCTGTAAGCTTTCTAATGCTGCGCAGCTGTCTGAACAGATGGCTGCATGGACATTGGGGATTTCACTGTAAGCTTTCTAATGTTGTGTAGCTGTCTGAACAGATGGCTGCATGGACATTTGGATTTTCACTGTAAGCCTTCTAATGCTGTGTAGCTATCTGAACAGATGGCTGCATGGACATTTGGATTTTCACTGTAAGCCTTCTAATGCTGTGTAGCTGTCTGAACAGATGGCTGCATGGACATTGGGGATTTCATTGTAAGCCTTCTAATGCTGTGTAGCTGTCTGAACAGATGGCTGCATGGACACTGGTGTTTTTGCTGTAAGCCTTCTAATGCTGTATAGCTGTCTGAACAGATGACTGCATGGACATTGGTGTTTTTGCTGTAAGCCTTCTAATGCCATGTAGCTGGTCCTGAATGAAAGTGGTGCATATATGATCCAATATGGCCACCAAAGAAGTTATCTTGAAATTTATTTATGATTAATCCTCCAGAATGGATTGTCATCTGGTTTTCACAAAAAAACTTATTACAGATGTAGTTTTCCTTCATGAAAATAATGCTAACCAAATTTCAAAATGGCTGCCCTGGTTGCCATTTTAGGATTGCATTAAACTGTATCAGTCAAGGTCCATGAGTACTGCATTTCACCATGTGGAATGAAAATTCATCCACTGCAATACGCTAAATGCAGACACCAACATGTGTATATGTATATGCCTGTAAGAGGATAGAGAAATGGTGTCATTAAATATTTGCATGACAGACATTTCATCAAGTTATTTTTCACTTATTTTCACACACCACCCATCCTCCTGCAGTGAGGTAAAATCAATAAAACTATACATTTTTAACCCCATCACAAATGAATATCAGATGAAATGGAGTAAACGGCAGTAATATTGACTTGCCAGGCAAGACCCAGATATGTAAAATGTCAAGAGAAAAGTGGACCATGGAGAATTAAAACATGTGCCCTTCACAGGAGAATTGCCCATGCTGTGTCTTTGAACCTCAGCTCAAACCAAACCTGCGAAAAGTTTTCCTTTATAAAAGCCTATGTTCCACAAAGTCTTCTCATAGGTGGAATACATTCAGAAAAGCTTGATAATATTGATGGAGATACTGGGGGATAACTTATCCATTCTTGAAGGATTTCAAAGTTATGCCATAGTCAAACATGCCAAACTGTGTAATGTTGCCATAAAGGTTTGTAACAGCTCTTGGAAATGTCTTTTAAACTTAAAGACTTTATATTTTGGGAATAACCATTTTGGCATATAGATCATTTAAAGTGGCTATGATATGAAGAAATGCATTTATTCCAACCTTTATTTTGCATTCACTCCAAAATAGATTTTGACTGTCATACATTTATTTTCTATTATTGCACAGGTTTAAATCAGTGGCCATGTTTGTTCCAAATGTATTCTGAAACCAAGCCAGTAATGAGATTTTAGATCCTGTTAATTATTTTTGACAATTTTACAAAAATATATGCCTTTGATCACCCAAAAGTGCCTCAAACTTCCAAGTGATTGACAAATTTGGTCATATTTTGACACCTTGAAACTTGATTATTAATACTTCTGATACGTATTATTTAGTTCAAAGTCTTTACTTTACAGTGAGTTTTTATATGTCTGCCTTAAGATTGAGTGTATTATGTTTTGATGTCTGTCCTTCTGTCTGTTGCCAAATTTATTTCCACACAATAACCAGCAGTCAACTATCTACAGTTACTGATGTCCATCAATGGCTTGTGTGAGGGTTAAGGAAGAACCCTCATCAAAATCATCATGAACAGTTCGAAGGTCAAGATAGCTGTGAAAGAACAAATGTAGTTTCTGGACAATAACATTAGGTCTACCTGGCCCAGACATTGTTGATGGCTTGTATTTGGTGTAAGGAAGAAGCCTATGGATTTGGGGTTAAAACATCAAAGGTTAAAAATCAGTGTGACTTGGAAGATAAAAACTGCTTCTGCAAAGAAATTTCAGTTATTGCCCATGTACTGTCACCAAATTTCATGGGTATCTCACACATTGGATAAGAAAAAGCTTATTGATTTGGGAATAAAAAAGTCAGAGGTCAAGATCTTTGTAAATGAAAGAAGAAAAAGAGTTTTTGCCTTAAATCTATAATTCTGGGCCACAAATCTTAACCATGTTGTGGAAATAGTTAATTGATTTGGCACAGAAAATGTCAAGAGGTCAATTCAGCATAAAGAAAAATTGTTTTTTTTTCTAGAGTAAATTAATTCTGGTGTCTACAGGTCAGAGTTGAAGATCTTTTCTTGTCTAATAAAGCATTATTGGATTCTCACATTAAGTTTAGTTCTCCTTGTCTTTTTTAATATTTGAGTCACCTAATTATTTTTGTAAAATAGTATTACAAACTATTGAATTTTTTCTCAAACAGGCTTTGGCAAGGTCATATATGACAATATTCAGTACATACTTTTGTATTGTGTCCACATGCACACCTGAGAAAAAAAATAATGCTGAAAACAGTTAATTAATCCTTTAGCTGTGATAACAATGGAGGTCTAAAACTTGCATTTTAGATTATTTTCTATGCATGGTGCCAACAGTCTATGACACTTTTTACATTAAATTAATGTTCAACCATCTTGTCTTTGCTTTTTATTTCATGCCTAGCTCAATATATTCTGATCTCTTTTCCATGTGTCATAGGCCATACTTGTTTTCCATGTGTCGTAGGCCATACTTGTTTTCCATGTGTCATAGGCCATACTTGTTGTTTAGTTACAGACGTAACAGATAAGGCATATCTATCTACTTGAAGAAGACAGCCCAGTAAATAAACACAAATTTCAAATCATCTATACTACATGTATATTTCCTACCCATTTACATTAAGGTAGCAGTGAACAGTATTGGGTAAGGTCCATGTGCCAACATGTACCATGTTGAATGAAATTTCACCAACTGCAATACATAGTAGGAATATTTTATGCTTATAAGATGACAAAGAAACTATCAAAATAAAATATTTGCATGACAAACATAATAGGTTATTTCACTTGTTTATTTTTACACCAACCCTTTCTCCAGAAAAATGTTGAAAATCAGGGAAGCCCATTATGGTTGAATACCAAATGAAACATGAAAATGGCACTAATAAAGTAGTAGAAAAGAAGACCATGGAATTTTTTATGCAGAATGGTTACTTTGAGAATTACCAGTTATATACCCAAACAAGGTTAGTTATAACTGGAAATCCAGCTTAACAAATTTGACTTTGAACTGAGTCTCAAACTCAACTGGCAAAAAGGTTTCCAGCACAGAACTATTGTTCCACAAGGACTTTCATAGGCAGATATACCTTCACAAAACCTTAGATATCAGTGATGAAGATGGGAAAACTGTTTTGTACTACCAGTTGATTATTGGTACTCTCCTGAACCAGTCAAGTTATCAAGATGGGCTTTTCATGGAAAACAGTATAAAGCAGGTTCTGAATGAAAATTATAATGATCACATGACACAAAAATTCTTGTTATCACTACTGTCCTTTGAAAAAAGATGGAATTAAAATTGAGTGTTCAGACACTTAAACACCTCTTGCAATGTGTAATCAGTCCTGAATCATGGTGTAGATCTAAACATCAGTATATTGAGAACAACTAAAAATAGAACTACTAGATCAAGTCCAAGGTCACTGCTTATATTTTTTTCTTTCATTTAGCTTATGAGCACATTGGTTTGTCCATATACTAACAAATTTTGACTGGGTTTTGTATTTCTTTATTTTTCAAAGGAGCAAGTTGGTAGTCTGTGATTGATTTCAAAGTCAAAGACCTTGACATGATGAGTGAAAGCCCATTTTGTAGATATAACTGAAGAATATACTAAATACTGCCAGTTAAAATGTTTTTTTATATAAAATATAGTAATTATGGAATATACCAGTCTAGCCATGATATCTCTAACATACACGCTGCTGTCTGGCATTCTATCGCACCGAAGGTTATTGTTTCCAATATTGAAGCAAAACGCATACCGAATTCGAGCAATTGACAAAAATAAAATACAGCAATGCTTACCATTTGAAAAGATGCAGTTGTCACCAGAATATTCTGTTCAAAATAATATTAATTTTGGACACCAGGGATACCACCACCCCTGTTTTCCTGACTCGCAATATGTCGACCTATTCTGCGCATAGCTTTGAAAAGATGTAATGTTTATCCATCAGGCTACAGAAATTAAATATATTACTGTGGACTGTTTCTGTCAGCAGTTCAGTCGAGTAATTGGTCAGGTTTATAGCTAGTTTTACAAAATTCAGCATAAAAATGCCAATAAATGGCAAGAGATATTAAGCAAACTAAACCAATCATGTAAAAAAGTTAGTAAAGTTCAAAATTTTATGAAAAATAAGCTATTTCGTGGAAGAGAAACAACAATGAATAGGATGTAATGTGTTTACGTCTTGTTGATGGGGAAAAATTACTTAACTCATTCGGCCCCGATCCCGTCTGTAGGCGTGATCCAGTTTCTGCAGTCATTGGCCGATCCCGCCTGTAGTCGTGAATTGTTTACTGCATTCAGTGGCCCATCCCTTCTCCAGGCGTGATGAATGTGTGTTAGATACGTCTCAGATTGGTTAGAAATGGTTTATTCCAAGAACTAAACAACTATTAAACCAATCAGAAATGATTTTACTTTCATTTGTGGAAATTTGAATTGTTCAGAAGCAAAAGGCTAAAGTTTGAGAGTGGTTTAACTACATGTGTTCTGTTCATGAAAAATCGTAAATGATGGCGGACGGAAGGGTGATTTTTGATGAGAGCAGAAATGTGGAGTTTCTCGGGTTTGATCTTGAAATTATTGAGCAAGCTGAGGAAAGATATGTTCAGCAGTTGAATATTTTTTGAGATTTAGATTTGGATGTAGAATATTCTGAGATTGAATCGTCCAAAGATGATAATGCTGACAGCGATGATGACGGAGTTCTTGCGGATAAACGTTGCACATAAGTTCGTAAATACTGTATAAATAAGTTGTGAAAGACTTCGACAGATAGGGTAAAAATTACATCATGTGTCGACAAATTCATTTGAAATAAATGGTGAAAATTTCGTGGATTTTGTTTGGAAATAAGAAGAGAAATTAAGGTAAGAGTGAATGCATGTGCACGATGTTTTCAAACAGGTAAAAACTATGAGGCACAAGCAGCCAGACACGGCTTTGTGCTTCTGAGGCATATCAGCAGAGATACTGAAAACAGTGCTGGGGCCGAATGAGTTAAGAATTTAGAAACTATACACCAGGGAATTTGTTGAGAATTTATGTTCTAGCAGTAAGTAGACATGTTGGGTAGCAGACGATTTTGTACGTGTGGGACAACTTGCTAAATTGGAAACTTGGATTAAAATAGTTTTGTTTTAAGGTACACATTTCCATCATTTATATTATGTATTTATTTTGTATGATTCTAAAAGATACATAGTAAATCAAATTTTCTGGGTTACAGGTTCAAGAAGGTCATGGAGTGGGTCTTCACGTTGCCAGTTAGAAATCACATTTTTATGTGCATTTCGAGTCTAAATGTGGGATATTTTTGTACACTTTATGAATATCACTTTTCTTAATTAATGTACGATTGTTCTTTCTGGATACAAAATGGATTTTTGACCCAAAATAGCACGTGATCAAATGTTTACAGAAATGATGTATCATTGCGCAGAATTACCTGATGCGCTGAATAGGCCAACATGGCGGTAAAATAGTACCTTTATTACCAAATTTGGAGCTTCTTAAGTATATCTGAGAATTTTGTATTATTGGCAATTAAAACAAAGGGATGTAAGAATTATCAGGAATTCCTACAAATTTCTTTCAGCCAGTAGAGTGAGACCCTTTGAGGAACTTTTCATATATTTGATAATGTCAGAATTACGTATACAAATCTGATTTATGTTCAGTGGTTATCATGGTTAAGTACAATTTATTTTTTAAATATCAGATTGTCTGATGTTGGTACATCAGCTCAAGTTTGTGTTTGCTACTCAACGTCATTGAGGGTTGCCATGAAACTTGACCTACTCATTCATCCCAAGGTTTTGTTGATCCTAAATGAAACTGGTACCACTCAGACATCCAGTAGGGCTGCCACACTGTTCATCCTGTCACTACGCCTGAATGGAAGGCCATACTGACATGGCGTTTTCACCACAAGATTTTTTAAGATGCTTATAGTACCACTGTAACATTAAGCATAAGTGCCATGGTGATGTATTTGAAAACCAATCATCTCTGAATAAATGGTCATAATGACATGGAGTTTTTAGACATTTTATGATGTCAGCAATTCTGAAAATCTTTTTAATACTACTTCCCCTGACAGAATGCTGATTTTGACAAGATTTTCCCTATAAAAAATTTTTATAATGTGTCATGACTTCTAAATGAATATAATACTTAATCAGGGTTCAAATTTCATAAGTGTTGTGGCCATTGTTTAAATCTTGTTATTGCTACTTCTCCAAAATTGTTAGTCATAGCAACATGGGGTTTTGATGAAAATCTTTCTATGATATGTCAATTCTAAATGAAAATGATGTCAGTTAGTCTTACAGTATGGCCACCATGGTAGCTAGATTGAAAATCTTGTTATAGCTACTTTTCCAGAACAGGTACTACTTCTGACATGGGGTTTTCACTTTAAAACTTCATATTCCATATAGTTAAAAAAAATGGGCACTGATCCATGGTTGCCATCTTGAAAATATCATTAGTCCAGTTGATGGGATTGCCATATCACCGTGGCTTTTTCATTAAAACACTTCACATGGTATCTTTTGGTCCTCATTTAAAATTATCACAATGTGACCAATATTGTAAAAGCCACTTCCAAACAAATAACCATGCCAACTTTTTAAGAAAAATGCCTTTTACTGGAAGTACATACCCAGTTATTCAAAATGATGCTGAATATTAAAAAAAAGACTGCCTTGACAGCCATATGAAAATTATTATATGGCTACTTCTCCTGAATAGGTAGTCATATCGACATAGGGTTATCAATGAAATATTATTATAGCAGTATGCATCTTGTTCTGAAAGACAATGGTGCTCATCTGACCTTCAGTCTGACCTTCAATATTGTACCATACTTGAAATCTCTACAATCTTAGCACTATTTCTGTATGAATTGACAGGTTTTTCACTAAAACACATCTTGCAATATTTAACTGGTTTTGAACCAGAATAACTGACCACTGACAAATATGTACATTTGTGAAGGAGTTTTGAAAATTTACCTAATTAACCTTGGGGTCAAATTAAAGGCCATTTCTTGCATACACAAGGGAGTTTTCGACCAGATTTAATTCACTTGCATTCCAATGAACAAGATGATAGTCAGGCCTCTGTCAGTGATTTGTATATCAAACATCTTTGGCTTGAATGTTTAGCTGTACTAGCTTGTGAGCAGGGTATCACAAACAAGCTTGAATAGATTCTTTTTCCTTTTTTGTATAAAACCCAGTTTGTGGATATATCTGATAAAGGGCTTGAGTGATTTCACTTAAATAACTTTTTTTTGAAAAATATTAATTGTGAATTTAGCTGAACTGAACTATCATGTGATTATATCTTTACATTGATTTTTCTAGCTATAGTTTCAAGGTCAAGGTCGTGACAAAGAAATTGCGTATTGCACTTTAGGTTTCTTGTGACTTTGTTAGCTGAGAGATATAAGTGGTTATTCTTGCCACCAAACTCAGGGGAACCATGGATACAGCTTTAGTTCATAAATGAATGTAAAACTTAGAAAACCCTCCATCCAAATTGCTTATGTCCACAGAAAACTGTAAGTAACTAAGGCATATAAAGAAACAAATGGAAACTTTGCCTAGATATTAATGTTGTAAGAGATGTGATGAACCTAGATATTGTTGACATAAGAGACATGGTGAACCTAGATATTATTGACATAAGAGACATGGTGAACCTAGATATTGTTGATGTAAGAGACATGTTGAACCAAGAGATTATTGATGTAAGAGACATGGTGAGGCTAGATATTATTGATGTGTAAGACATGGTGAACCTAGATATTGTTGATGTAAGAGACATGGTGAACCTAGATATTATTATTGAAGTGAGAGACATGGTGAACCTAGATATTATTGACATAAGAGACATGGTGAACCTAGATATTGTTGATGTAAGAGACATGGTGAACCTAGATCTTATTGACATAAGAGACATGGTGAACCTAGATATTGTTGATGTAAGAGAAATGGTGAACCTAGATATTATTGATGTAAGAGACATGGTGAACCTAGATATTATTGAAGTGAGAGACATGGCGAACCTAGATATTGTTGATGTAAGAGACATGACAAACCTAGATGTTGTTGATGTAAGAGACATGGTGAACCTAAATATTACTGGCATAAGAGATATGGTGAACCTAGTATTTTATCCACGTAATAGACATGGTGAACCTAGACATTGTTGATGTAAGACACATGGCAAACCTAGATATTGTTGATGTAAGAGACATGGTGAGCCTAGATATTACTGACATAAGAGACATGGTGAACCTAGATATTCTTGACATAAGAGACATGGTGAACCTAGATATTGTTGATGTATTAGACATGGCAAACCTAGATATTGTTGATGTAAGAGACATGGCAAACCTAGATACTGTTGATGTAAGAGACATGGTGAGCCTAGATATTACTGACATAAGAGACATGGTGAACCTAGATATTCTTGACATAAGAGACATGGTGAACCTAGATATTGTTGATGTAAGAGACATAGTGAACCTAGATCTTGTTGATGTATTAGACATGGTGAACCTAGATATTGTTGTTGTAAGAGACATGGTGAACCTAGATATTGTTGATGTAAGAGGCATGGTGAACCTAGATATTATTGACATAAGAGACATGGTGAACCTAGATATTGTTGATGTAAGAGACATGGTGAACCTAGATATTATTGATGTAAGAGACATGGTTAACCTAGATATTATTGTTGTAAGAGACATGGTGAACCTAGATATTGTTGATGTAAGAGACATGGTGAACCTAGATATTATTGTTGTAAGAGACATGGTGAACCTAGATATTGACATAAGAGACATGGTTAACCTAGATATTATTGTTGTAAGAGACATGATGAACCTAGATATTATTGATGTAAGAGATATGGCAAACCTAGATATTGTTGATGTAAGAGACATGGTGATTATATTTTCCACTTGTGATAATCATATTAGATTAAGAAATAAATTTTCATGCTTTGCATAAAATATACATTAGCTCTATATTTCTTTTTACACATGTAACTGTGATGCACAAATTTGATGCATGGGAATGAGATATAAGTACTAATTTGTTAGTATTATTGTTAGACACTGATGCATATTTCTTTGACACTAATACATATTTCTTCAGACATCTGATGCTGCTTTATCCACATCATCATATTATTGATGTCAAAGTCTTTTTATTTATCTCTTTTCTAATCCATGTTGTCAAGCACCTTAAGTTTCATTTTCCACTTATCTCACAAAACAAATAGTCCATTGTAATGTATTCTACCGCAGGTTTGATATGTTAGTATGTCCAAATCATATCCCTTTGATCATCCCTGCATCTATAGGATCAAGTTCAAAATTTATCTTTGTTTTTTTTGGGGGTGGGTAGGTGGGGGTGTTTTTTTTAAATAAGCGCAAGGCAATGTACATACTGTGGATTTAATATTTTCATGGGATACCAGTATTAGTGGATTTCATGGTTGATAGAAAACCATGAATTAGAAACATTAGAGAAATGTCCGCTCTCTCATTTGTTGTTAATTTAACTCATTACGGATGTATGATTCTATGTTCTTTTGTTTTAATTGGACATGTAATATGCCGTTTTATTTATGTATTTTTGATCTAGCCTTTTGATACGCTAACTGTTTTAGTTTTTTCTAATTCTTTTCTGTCGTCTTTAGAATATATGTCGTCACTGGAACATTGTAGCATGTCTTTGGAAATGACCTAGATAAGTTAGATAATTTGTTTCCTAATTGATAACAGAAAAACCTGCCTTGTCCAAGTTTGTAGCCTCTCAGTGACACCCTTGCGTTTTATCTCAGTAATATAAATTGTTGTGTTTTGTCTCACAATATTGTTTAAAGACTCAAGGTTATATATATATATATATATATATATATATATATATATATATATATATATATATATATATATGCAATAAACTGACAACGAACAGTTCAAAACTAGTATCTAACTAGCATGAGCGCTTTCAACTCTTAATGAGCGTTTTTCAAAGGCAAATACAAAACATAGACAAGACAGACAAATAAAACGCAAAAACCATTGTGTTTGCAAAACTTTACATGGCAGTTTCTACAGGAACTAAACCTTAAAATTTGTTATGTATCAACTAGTTTATTTCAGGCTAGTTACATACTAGTTTTGCACTGCTCGTTGTCAGTTTATTGTGTTTATCTTAATCATTCTCTGACACACGTGATCCCTTGCTGGATCCAGTGGACTTGAAAGGACTGTTACTCGCCATATGATTTGTATTATTTATATATATATATATATATATATATATATATATATATATAGAGAGAGAGAGAGAGAGAGAGAGAGAGACAGACAGAGAGTATATTTGTACTGTTATTGCAGATCTTATATTATTATTATTATTTATCGTAAATTGAATGCTGCCATTCAAATTGTATGTATTTCCATGTTTTGAAAGCAAACTTTTAATAAGACAAGATACAACATTGGTAGTTTTCTCCATTTAATACTATTGAGTGCAAATCCTGAATTTGATAAATGCATTCCATATAAACGAAAATGATGAATAGAAGAGATGCATGCAAATTCAGAGTGCATTTCTGAAACCGTAAAAAGAAAATGAACTGATAACTGAAATGCAGACTCGAATGGAATGAAAACGGAATGCAAATGAAATGCAAATGAATGCAGGTGAAATGCAAATGAAATGCAAACACAGTGCAGACATTGTAAAATTGGAAGTTTCAAAGAATGTGAAATACATACACACGCGCGTGCAAACACGTGTCCCCCAAGCCAACCACGGAACTGCCGTGGCTTCCAGTAAATATAGAATCGATTGAAATATTGAGCTTGAAGTCCTGGTGGGATTGTGATTAAAGCATGGGACTACTGACCAGAAGGGTGCTGAGTTGATTCTAACCATCGGAACCGTCCAGATCAGCTACCACTGTATATCTGTGGATAAAACACTTTACGTTTCTTGCGACGGCATGATATACCTTTCATAGTGTTGCCTTTCTAGAAAATATCAAACCAAAGTTAAATAAACCTGGGGCTAAACTTTTGCAGCCAGCAGATTGTTTCCACATATATTTCTTGTTTCAGTAGCCAATTTTTAAGTGTAAATGTAACGTTCGCCAATTTAGAGTTGAATCTGACAGATCAGAAGCATAATTTGACCCAAAGGGAACACGGGAATGCTCTACTCTGTCCTTTACATATACGTTTCTTCTTAAATACGTTACCCGATCATAATACATTAGCAGGACATCCTATACTTCGAACGTTGTGCACAAAGGTCAACAGCCAGCAAAGGTGGGATCAGATGAAGGTGGTCTTCGCTTGGATAATGAGACTGGTGTCAATCCAGTCAATTTGAGAGTTTCTTCTTTTAATTGAGCTACGAAGCATACTCTTTCTCAAGGCCTTTCAAATGCCAAATCCGCTTGTGTCTTTACATCAATAGAGCGATTCTTTAGAGTTCTCACGCTAGGGAAGCACACTCCATCTTATTTCTGTTTCTCACTATCTTCATTGTAGAATAATATTTCGCACTTCTTTTGTCAACTTTGTCATACAATAAGCATATCGAAGCCATTTAAATTGACTTCCTTAGGATCCATTGTACATTTACCTACCCCAAGTAGGTTCTAGGAAGTGAATAGGCCTGATGTGCCTTTCTGAGTGTCGTAAAATACAAATAATGGAGGCAGGAGCTACATTAGCAAGTGGTTCGAATCCTGGATTGGTGATCGAATCCTACCATCAGATCATCCAATGTTTGCCTGATACAACCCTGAACAAGGCACTTTGCACCAATTTCCGCAGCACTAAATAACCTACCTGTGTTGACGTTCTGTTAAATGCCAAGCCATATCAGTTCAGCGCCTCAGTATTCGACTTTGCCGAAGAATGCTGTCGAGTAGTTGTATAATTATTACAAGTTGTAAGGTCATGTCCTGACAACAATCTGCAATAAGATATTGCAGACAGGAGAATGGCCCACCACATGGACTCAATCATTGGTCATTGTGCTCCCCAAGAAAGGAAACCTACAGCTATGCCAAAACTACAGAACCTTCAGTCTGATCAGTCACCCAAGCAAAGTCATGCAGAAGATATTTCTCAACAGATTAAAGCCTCAAGCAGAGAAAATTATTGCTGAACAGCAGATAGGCTTCCGAGCAGGAAGGAGCACCAAAGAACAAATCTTCAATCTCGGACTCTTTTGCGAGAAATACCTTAAGCATCAGTAAATCTATGCCACGTCTTTCATGATTTCAAAAAGGCCTTTGATAGAGTATGGCATGCGGCCCTATGGGCAACTATGAGGAAGTACAACATCAGCTCAGACCTGGTACAGGTTGTTGAGCACCTCTATGACAAAGCCACCAGTGCTGTCCTCATCAATGGTAGCAGAGGAGATTGGTTTCGAACAACAGTTGGAGTCAGACAGGGATGTATACTGTCACCTACACTCTTCAACATATTCCTGGAAAAGATCATGGAAGATGCCTTGCATGACCACAAGGGCACTGTCAGAATCGGAGGAAGAACAATCACCAACCTTCGCTTCGCAGGTAATGTTGATGGTTTAGCAGGAGAGGAAAAAGAACTGGCTGACTTGGTTGAGCGCATCGACACAACCTCCACATCATATGGTATGGAGATTAGCGCCGAACAAAACCAAACTGATGACAAACAACACAAACGGCATCAGTGCAGAAATTAAGGTCAGTATGCAGAAGCTGGAAAGAGTAACAAGCTTCAAGTACTTGGGATCAGTTATCACAGATGAGGGCTCCAAACCAGAACTACTTTGCAAGATTGCCCAGACAACAGCAGCAATAACAAGGTTGAGATCAAGTTGGAAAGATACCACCATTGCTTTTGGTTCCAAAATCAGGCTGATGCGCTCGATTGTCATATCCATCTTTCTGTATGCTTGTGAAACTTGGACGCTCACATCAGATCTACAAAGAAGGATTCAAACCTTCGAAATGAGATGCTACCGCAAGATCTTGGGTATCTCATACATTGACCATGTAACCAATGAAGAAGTCCACAACAGGATCCAACCAGCCATCAGATCCTATGAAGACCTCTTGACCATTGTAAAAAAAGAAGTTAAAACTGAAGTGGTGCGGTCATGTCTCAAGATCCTCTGGACTGGCAAAACAATCTTGCAAGGCACAGTGCGAGGGTGCAGAATAAGAGGCAGACAGAAAAAGAGGTGGGAAGACAACATTAATGATTGGACAGGCATGTGATTTGGAGATTCCAAAAGTGCAGCAGAGAACAGTGAAAGATGGAGAGAATTGGTTGCAAAGTCACCTGTGGTGCCCCAACGACCTCTTGGGTTTAGGGTTTGATGATGATGATGAAGGTCATGTATGAATTTTCTACAAGCAGTTTGTGTTACCATTATCATCCTCTTCAAAGTAAGTTCAAACGACGCTTGACCGATACAGTGTCGCAAGTAAATTTTAACTTTCATTGGTACGGTCGTATTCCAGTCTTTCCGGTACTATCTTGTCGGCAATACATGTCTCAACAGTATGGCCTACCTGACCATACCGGCTAATTTATCTTACTATCGACTGTTGCTACCCTGTACCGGACGCCTGGAAGTATTGCGGACCGGCATTGCACAGGTCCATCATTGGTTCCTGCTCCGTCACGAACCGGTCCCAACTATGGCGATATCCCATGTTCTGATCCTTCGTACAAATTTCGGACTATCGATGAACGAATGAAAACAACTACGTACTAACAAAGCCAGACTCTCAGCCTTGTTCACCGTCCCACTTAACCTGCTTCGCTAGCTCAGTCGTCAGATATATGTAAAGAGACATCTTTATCACTCCTCGCTGTCAAAAGCGCCATCTTCCTTATGTGATTCCTTGCTCCTCATTCAACAACTGGTTCGTAATATCACAGATATTGGATCTATGTTAAACTTAGTTTCGATGTGTTTCTTTGTTTCATTTTGTTTTGTTTTTAAAATTTACTTTTTTTCAGCAGTCAGGACTCAGTAATGACTCTCTTGCCGAGAAGCCTGCTGGTCATTCCTGGGAGTCAGTATCAGACGTGCGACCTGTGCTTAACAGTGCATCTAAACGCACACGTGCCAATTCCATAGCGGCCTCCGTTAACATAGTCTTGCGGAAATTAGCTCCTTTCTCTTGGCCACAGATTCCATAAGATAACCGTTCATTGCAGATGTTGTAATTCAATCAAATACATAATTTTCTCACCAGGAGTTTAATCTTAGTCCAAACTGCTGTTACTATTCATAGATAACGGCATTAACAAATGAACACAAATTTGCATGGAGTAAGTGTAAAATGTTTTTGTTTTATAGGATGTCCTATGCTGATGAGTAAGGAGTGGCGATCTCTGCTTTGGCGATTTATCGATTTATTCAGGCACCATTTTTCAGAATGGAACGACAGATACTAGTTATCACTGCTATGTCCCAGGATATTCTTCCACCCCAAAATTATCCAATTTGTATGTAACAATACCATCAATTCGAGACTCTTTCTGAAAATCGAAGTTATTCGATTTGCATCTACAAGGGAGGACAATGTTCCGAATGACGCCCTGGCTTCCCAAAAAGGGCTCTATTGTGCAAGATAAATATTACTCTTTTACTTGTAGCAGCAGAGAGGGCGAACAGACCATAGAATTCCGACAAAACAAATAAAACAAACAAATAAATCATCTCGTAGAAAGGTCCAGATTTTACAAATGAACTTTCCTTGAGATGTTTATTTTTGCAATGACCGATTGTACTAATAAAACCTCAGTTTGAAATAGTATCTGAAAAAATAAAGTACTCTACGTGTTTATTTATTTCTTGTTTATTTTTTTGACGACCAACGTTGGTAGGTACCCTCTCTGCTGCTATTAATTTACCACCATACCAAGTTTGATGAATATTTTTCAACGCGTTCTCGCTGTCGTTTTTCCTCATCTGAATCATCTTCATCTGAATCTTCGGAATTTGTTCTATGTTTCAAGTAATATTCAAGTTCTGATGGTGGTTTTTCTATTTTGGGATTTATGTTCTTTCTGTGTTTATAATAGTTCATCAAACTTCTGTATTGATCTCCACCGCAATTTTTGCAAATCTGATATAATCCTCTAACGCCGTTGTTACATCCAACACATCTTCGTGGACCAGCATGAGGATTTTTCTTTATAAGATAATTATGTTTCTTGCAATATTCTCCACGGCACCTTTTGTTGCATTTATCTGTTGTTCCTTGACGTAACCACGCACAGTTGTTCATTATATTAATGATATCTATTTAATTCAATTTAATTTTATCATCACCCCTGTTACCCAAATATTTTATCAATACCCACACGATATCTTGTTCTTGGATCATGTAAATTTATTGTTATAAATCCATGCGGGGTAGCTTGCGCTCGTGAGAAGAAATTTTTGAATTTAATTATATCCATGTCACCACCACACCAAGTTTGATGAATATTTCGCAACGTGTGTGTGTCTACGCCATTAAACACAACTAAAATGTTGCAGTTGTCTCTGATCACCTTCGGAATTTGTGTATATCGTTGAGTAACATAGATCACGTCTGTATTTTTGTGCCTACCTCGGGAAAATATTCTGGCTGGATTTGATTGTTTATCTAGCATCACATCGTCGTATACAACTAAATTATTAATAAATCCGTCTATGGAATCTACGGATGGTGCTTCATCAATATCGGTTATAAACTCTATAACATCATTATCTTCATCCAGTAATCGCGCGTTTTCATTGAAATCTTTAAGTACATCATAACATCGTTGATCATCAACGGATGGTGCTACTAAATACAACTTATCCCATTTCAACCATCTCATTATCAGATTAAGTAATAATTGCGTCTTACCCGATCCAGATGGTCCTATGATAATCATTCTGATGGAATTCGGTAGCGCAGGATGATGCTTAACTGGCTCTCGCTGCCGAGTTGCTGAGAAATCAATTATATCCATATATATTATAACATGAATTTATATTGTTTACGCTGTAAAGTTAAAACTCCAACTATTGATTTAGCTACAGTTACAACAAAAAACAAAAAAATAGCGTACGGTAGAAAATGTTCTGTATGCTGTAGAAAGAAATTTTCATTTTTACCTAATAAGCGCGGTGGTGATATTGCTAATTTGATGTCAAAGTTTCCAGGTGCTCCATGGGCTAAATACAGCGGAGAAAAGCATCTACCAGGATATAATTATTGCGGTCCTGGTACTCGACTCGATATCAGGCTCGATAATCAAGATCAACCAAAACCAGGCGAGGAACCAATAAACGCTATTGATCGAGCTTGTCATGCTCATGATGTAGCTTATAAAAGTCAAAATCTACAAGATAGGCATATTGCAGATGTAAAATTAATTCATTCATTAAATTCTATAAAAAATAAAAATATTAGAGAATCATTAGCTAATTGGTTAGTAAGATCCTCGATGAAAGGTAAATTAGCGATTGGGGCTGGTAATTAATAATGGAATCAATTTATTATTCACCGAGAGGATACTGGAGAGGCAAAGCAGCAATTGGTAAACTCGCTGATGCAGCATCGGTTAAACATTCTACTGCTAAAACGTGGTTATCTAAACAAGCAATATGGCAAATTTATCTACCACGTCCTAAACAAATTCAGTACGCGTATTTCGATGTTAGTGTTCCTAATGAAGTTCATCAAGCTGATATTCTGTTTTTACCGCATGATACTGTGCGTGGAAAAACGTACAAGTACGCGCTAACCGTAGTTGATGTTGCAAGTAGATATAAAGAAGCAGAGCCGCTATCGGCGAAAACATCATCTGAAGTAGCCGATGCGTTTGAACGAATTTATCAACGAGGACTCGGACCACAAGGTGGTCTACGATGGCCGCAGCTACTACAGGTTGATCCTGGCAAGGAATTTCTTGGTCCAGTATCATCGCTGATGAAACAACATAATACCAAAATACGACGAGGTCATACTGCAATTCACCGTGATCAAGCAGTTGTTGAGCGATTTAATCGAACACTTGCTGAGCGGTTATTTGGATATCAATACGCGAGGGAATTTATTCAGGATAAAAGATCTCGCGAATGGGTGGCAAGATTACCAATCGCGATAGCTGCATTAAATAATGAGATCACACGAAAAACCAACATGAAACCCATTAGCGCGGTCACAAAAAAAAATATACCAACACAACGGAAAGATGCTGGAAAACAAAAAATATTAGGTGATGTCACAGTCAGATATTTATATGAGCCTGGTGAACTTGAAGGTGGTAAAGCGAGAGCGACTGATCCTATTTGGAGTGTTACCACACACAAAATATCTACCGTGACAAGATCCACTGGAAGAAATGCAGGCGTTTCCAGACCTGCAATCTACAGATTAGATTCGGCCGCTCCTCAACGTGGATTTACACGTGAACAACTACAAATAATTCGCGCGGATACACAACTACCGCCGCGATCACTTCGGTGATTTCGATCACTTAACTAGCGCCTCTACGTCGATTACACTCAAGACAGGTTAACATGGTATTTTCTCGTGTATGACCGCGACTATTATCTTTTCTATCTACGGTAAATTGTCTTGAATCATTACTCGAATACCGCCATAACATTATACAATTACAACATGCGCAATGATTGTTCTGCTGCTGTTTTAACTCAATAATAAATTCAACATCAAGATCAAAGTCACGTTTATTTTTTTTGTCAGATTGTTTGTATCCGATTAATTTTTTTCTTATTATATCATCATCGATGATGTTAAATTTATCAACGATTTCAGGAATTATAATTCTACGTAATTGAGATATATTTCTGACCCTCGATACCGCCAAATAAACTAAATTTGACCACTCGATGCGATCGTCTACAATCCAGACTCGTGTATCAGAAATAGTTAATCCCTGAGACGAGTGGATCGTCATAGCGTATCCCAACACCCATGGAGATTTGTCAGCGCGTAATGCATCTTCGACTACACTGATATCAACGGCGACAATATCATTTAATACGAGATTCTGTTTCCTTGACTCTGTCAAGGGTCCTGGAATATCGACATTAATATTCTGTTTTCGTGTATCTGATGGTCTATAACACAACGGAACGGGTAGTTCTGAATATTGTTCTTTATGTAGTTGAAATAACTGTTGTTGTAAAGCGTCTCTGATTATTTTTCTACTTGCTACGATCAAATCGTTGGGTCTCCATGAGTTCAAAAAATCACTCATTGATGTCTCTGAGATCACTCCACGTATTATTTCACACTGAATTTTGTTTGATTGTAATCTGATTAATTTTTTAAACTCCTTCAAATTTGCATCAAGAGCTCTATGATCATCATCTATTTCTTCGTAATAATCAACGAAATTTTTTAACCAATCATGTGGAGATGGTCCAACAAAAGGCGGCGGTTGACCATGATCGCCACACATTATTATGGCGGTATTTTTTGTCAACAACCAATCAAGAAACGTTTTTAATGTATCTAATGACACCGTGCATATCTCATCCCAAATAATTATTTTAGGTATATATTTTTCTCCCATTCGCTCAGGAGTCCATGTATCTCCGCGCCATCGGAAGAAACTATGATACGTACACGATTGTACTTGCCGCTGTTTCATCTCCCGTGCAAGTCTATGTGTGGGTGTCAGCACGATTATATCTGAATTTCTAAAAACATTAATCGTTCGAGTTGTTTTGCCGCATCCACCAGGTCCATTGAGATATACTGTCTTATATCTGGTTATTGGATCACTCAACGATGGCGCCTTTGACGTTTCTGATATTTTATTACCCTCACGATAAACATCTCTCATTGGAACATCTGCTGATTCTGTGTAATTGTGTAATAGTTCCTTTTTTATTCTCCACGAACCCCATCGTTCATCATTACTTGTAAATTTCATAACAGGTTCTAAATATTTACTTGAAATATAAAACGAGTCCGTTGCGACTCTGACTGCGGTCTCAGGAAATCTATTAATCATCGATAATAAATTTATAGAAACATAAGCCAACATGGAAGATCTTAGATGAGTATATTGCGGGGATACGTCATTTATGTAACTAACGATCGTACCTAATTTTGTTCCGTCGGATAAATAAACACTCTCTCGATTTACAAACGTATTTTTCGCCGTTGTATCAGCGATTATAAAATCGTACTCGGCATCATCTAGAATTAATCGTGCGTGATGTCTTTTATAATCATATGCACCACCTTGAGTAAATTTACCTATAATTTTTCTACCGAGATCTTTTGCGGTTTTGAGTCTATTAGGAATATCATCTTCGGAAATATCAGGATATTTTTCCTTAAACTCGCTAATAACTTCAGAATCTGTCATGGGCAACCAAACTTTGGTCTGTGCATGATATGATATAATTGCCTCACTGACCACCAACGATGTCAGTATCGCACAATCTAGCATATATCGTAACAAAACTATAGGTGCCCAACGTTTTTCACAAAAATGTCTGCCAAACGAAACATAACAAATCTTGTGAAGATTTTCGTTAAACTCGAACGATTCAATACAGGCGAATCCAGTCAGATCAAAATCAGGTAATGGTCCATTAATTGCCACTCGCGTCATCTCGTTTGTAGGGTGACCAAATCTTTCAAAGTACACAGAACAATCTCCGTATCCCAGAAAACTTCCTGGATAACATGCAACCATATCAACCGAAATAACATCATTGTAATTGTATTTGGTATTCCATAATCCGCCATGTCCATATTCGACGCAACTTGCGCGTACGTCCTCGAGTAAATCAAATCGTGTTGGTTTCCATGAATTTCGTTCTCTGGCGAAATGAGCCGCAACAGATGGAACGGTAAAACAATTAGTTAGTAATTTGTCAGTATTTTCCGCGTGCTTGCACTGTAAAAACGTCGCAAGATTTTTCATCTCGTCATGGAGGGATTCTGTGCGATATATTTCACCGTTCGGTTTGACAAACTGATCAAATTCACCCTCCTCATTACTTTTAAATAACCATACCGATACAGGATCGGTTTTACTTATTACGTTGATAAAATCAAACATACTATCTGCCACAGAATTATCTGCCCCAGAATTATCTGCCCCAGAATTATCTGCCACAGAATTATCTGTGGGGTAAAATCTAACAGTTCGATCACGTGGAAATATTGTTACCGCGTTAGTCCATGCGTGTGCGTTATGATCGATAATATTTATTGGAGCTCCCTTCGATTTATATTTCGACTGGTACAGTACTTCTCCCGTTATTGTCGCCACAGTTATTGGAAATTTTAATATTTTTCCTAACTCAGCAACATCTTTTATTGTAGCACCGGTGTCCTTAACTGAATCAGCCCACGAGTTTATTTTTTCACGCCTTAAATCAGTTAATCCATTTCCACGCATCGCGTTTGTAAAGTGTTCTATTACTCGTTCGGCTACACAATTTAACCTTGAAAATTTCATCGGCGCTAGTTTATCAACGTTGGGTTTTTTATTTATCTCATAGATTCCATAAATAACCGCCGTTACAGGATATGCTCGCTCATAATACGGTTTATCAATACCTGTCAGTAGACCCGGTCTGGAATTTTTACTTAATATGATAGTTTTATTATTACCAAGGACAGGATCATATTTGTCACGGATAATCCAACTACCTGTTTCTGTTAATACAATAAATTTTACTCTGAAGAAATATTTTTGATTGCCCTCGTATTCAGCGATGTAGTTAATGATAGTTGCCGCTCGCTTGTCATTCATTGTAGCGTCCTTGACAGTGTTGCGTATAATCTTGAACGTTGACCATGTATGAGATGCACCATCCGTGTAAAATTCTTTCTTGGCGTCGTGAATTTTCGAGATCAAACTTTTATTTTTCGGATCAACCAGATCTCGCACTGGCAAGTCAGAAGATAATCTGTCAAGGTTGAATTTATACTTAACAGGCCTAGTTTGGGATAATCTCTCAAACTCGTTCATATAATTAAAACAAATATTTAAATAAAGAAAATTATATATATATATACAATGTCCCAATGCAGATGGTTGATGATCGGCTCAGTAAATCGATGCAACAAATCCTGTAGAAAGGAATTTTGTTGGATGCACTCACAAAACATACGACGAGGAAGTCTAGGACCAATACCATGTCTACGGTGTGGTATTGGAGTGCGAGGAAAGACAGAATTATGTGGGAAGTGCGGCGGGAAACGGTTCAGAGAGCTTAAAAGATATTATGACAAAAAAAATAATAGCGGTGAAAACGCTATAAAATCCGTGAGGGATTATATATCAAGATTTCAGACAAACAATGATTTAAACATATAATATTATTATAATGGAGCAAAATATATTTGTCCCACATCCTGTCATAACAAACTATGAATCAAATATTAATGGTATCATCAGACACTGCAAGTTGAAGAGACCAGTTGGCGTTGTTTCTAATACTGGCTATCTAAGGTTCACATGCGAGGGGGGGAAGAAACATTATTTGTGTCATAGATTTACGTATGAATGTTTCTTCGGAGTGATCAATGATGGTCTTGTTATTGATCATATTGACGGGGACACTCAAAACAATAATTTATCCAACCTTCGTGTTGTCACATACAGCGAGAATAATACACGTGGAAATACAGGAAGATATAAGACAATCGGAAAGAGGGCGGTAATTTCTACAAACATAGAAACCGGTAAAGAAATTATGTTTCAGTCTATGAACGCGGCTGCGACATATTTTGATATTAACTCGCGTGTGGTAAAATACGTCGCAGATAATATAACCAGATCTACTTTCTCGAAAAAATATAAACAGAAAATTATCTTTAAGTATCAATAACTATCATCACCACATTATTAACTATCATCACCACATTATTAACTATCATCACCACATTATTAACTATCATCACCACATTATTAACTATCATCACCACATTGAATTAATTTTTTAATTTATGTCACAGTAGGTCCTCCATACACTACTGAATTTTTGATTACATAAGGGAGATTACTTTGTAATATATAGTTTTCTTCGTAGATGGTTGGTTTTTTATGATCGTAATTAGTCAGTTTAACTAATTACATCGTAACTAATTACATCGTAACTAATTACTCGTAGAAGTATTATTTATGTTTTTTAAATATTTTCCCATCATACAACACATGATAATGTTATTGATCCGTAGGAAGCTGTGTGTGAAACAGAAACCGTTGCTCATTGTAATTGACCTGCAGTTGTGTGTTCACTGAACTTACATTCTGGAAAGTTCTTTGACTGGTGCATTAATGCCACTGTTATTATTGATTTTCAGTCTGCTTAGGAAACCCGCTACAAATACAGAAACTATTATTCAGAAACTGTTATAAATACAGAAACTATTATTCAGAAACTGTTATTATTCAGAAACTGTTATAAATACAGAAACTGTTATTATTCAGAAACCGCTACAAATACAGAAACTGTTAAATACAGAAACCGCTGTTTAGTGTAAATATTGGTTCCTTAGCTATATATTAACTTCCGAAACATATGTTCGTAACAATGTTTGATAGCTCGATCAGTATGGTATTGGACTGTGGCGCTCGCGGTCCAGGATCAAACCCCCATGGCTGACAATTTGTCGGTGGTGCGCATAATTGCGATTTTTATAATAGTGGGGGGAACCGCAAGAACCCACCCCGCTCAGCAAAATTCACCCACAATATTGACTTGTGGTTGATACATATTTTCGTATCACCCACTGGATTAATTATTGTGGGTGTGATTTTGCTGAGCGTATATGTTTGTACTGTCCTTAGTTAAGTTATATGTTTGTGCCGTCCATGCATAATCTGAGCTCGCTAATACACTCGATAGGGGCTCTTCATTCATTGTATATAACCATTTCATTGTATATATCCATTTCATTGTATATATCCATTTCCTTAGTTAAGTTATATGTTTGTGCCGTCCATGCATAATCTGAGCTCGCTAATACACTCGATAGGGGCTCTTCATTCATTGTATATAACCATTTCATTGTATATATCCATTTCCTTAGTTAAGTTATATGTTTGTGCCGTCCATGCATAATCTGAGCTCGCTAATACACTCGATAGGGGCTCTTCATTCATAATCTGAGCTCGCTAATACACTCGATAGGAGCTCTTCATTCATTGTATATGTTGTGCTGTCCCTGAAACATCCCGACGAACTCGCTAATACACTCGATAGGTGTTCTAGGGATATTTTTTTTATTTTAAAGATTTATATATTATATAATGAACCATGAAAATATCAATGATGTAATTGTCGCTATTAAAAAATTGAAAAAAGATGGAATTAATATATCTGATGAACTTAATCCTGAAAAAATAGTTTCTGACTTTGAGATTTTACAAGAACGTAAAACCATGGGGACACACACACTATCATCTGAATACAGGCTCATGAAATGGATTCAATCGGCAATGTTTCAGTCGCTAGCTACCGTAAAAGATGATCATGTGAAGGAGTTCGTTCCTCTTTCTACCGCCGTAGAAAGAATTAAGTTGTTATTATCCCACGAGTATGAGGCAAAGAAAACGATTAGTACTCGCATAAGACTATTAAGAAAAATTATGTCAGAGAGTAACTTCATTACTGGTGAAACGATCCAAAGTAACCTCGTTACTGGTGAAACGATCCAAGGTAACTTCGTTACTGGTGAAACGATCCAAGGTAACTTCGTTACTGGTGAAACGATCCAAAGTAGTAATTTTGAAGATGACTGAGATCTTTGATCAGAAATATTATTTCTGAATTTGATGGGTTAGTAATTTGCTTTTTTTTACTGAAATTTAACAAATTTGTACAAATTTCTTAATTTTGACTACCATTTACCCCATCAAAAGCATAAAATTGTACAAATTTCTTAATTTGAGTACCATTTACCCCATCAAAAACATAAAATTGTACAAATTTCTTAATTTTGACTACCATTTACCCCATCAAAAACATAAAATTGTACAAATTTCTTAATTTTACAAATTATTTATTTCTGAATTAATTTATTTATTTACTGAATTTATTTTTTTTTTACTAAAATCAAGAAAAATGCACGAACTACTTGATTCTGACGGGGTAGTTGGTAGTCAAAATCAAAGAAAAATGCACGAACTACTTGATTTCTGACGGGGTAGTTGGTAGTCAAAATCAGGAAAATTGAGCAATTTCGTTGTATTTTAGTAAAAAAAAAAAAATCTCACTAAAAATAATATTATTAATAAATAAAATTAATTTATAATAAATAAAATTTGTTAGGAACAATTTGACAAGGTTAGAATTTCTTATTTCTGACGGGGTAGTTGGTAGTCAAAATCAAGTAGTTCGTGCATTTTTATGTTTCTGACGGGGTAGTTGGTAGTAAAAATCAAGTAGTTCGTGCATTTTTATGTTTCTGAGGGGGTAGTTGGTAGTCAAAATCAAGTAATTTGTACAATTTCAGTAAAAATCAGGAAAATTAATAAATATTATTTTTTTGTGATAGAAATTTTAATTTTACTTTCATCGACTAGCTTTTTTAGTTGCCTAGGCCGATTAATTTGTACCAAACACAAATTTGTGCCAGTAATAATAAAATATTTTTTTAAGTTGATCGAATTTGATTCTGAAGATCTACGACAGAAATCCTTACGACGGAAGTCCTTACGACGGAAGTCCTTAGACAGAAATCCTTAAGACAAAAGTCTTACGACGGAAGTCTTTACGACAAAAGTCTTACGACTTTACATACAGATTTATTACAAGCTCTTCTTCACGTATGTCAATCAAGCGATTAAGGTGGTCTGTGAGCTTAAAATTGATTCGCGTTAACATATTATTGTGACACCGCAAATACACGGGATTAGTTGGTTCTTGCACGATTAAATTTCCAGGGGGAACTTGTGGTGTGAACGTGTATAGGATGTATCCTTGTTGAGCCTGATTTGATCTTCCGAGATCTATTTGATAGCTGCCATCGATTACGTCACAAACCAGATTGACCGCGACCGTCGGTGTTATATTAACGATCCGCGGGGATACGTGTCTTCCGCCGCCGTGTGGATCATTATCATATCTGAGAACAGTTGGATATGGTGCTAGTTTTCTCCATGCATGGAGTATTTTAGGAAAAAACTCATCAATGACATCACTGACAGATTTTCTTAACTCGGTTACACTATACCCGGGGAATTTATAATTCGGTACATCGGCTTCTGTTAATTTATATTTTTCTAACCATTTATATGCATCAAATTTTTTAAATGATCCTAAACTAACCATCGCTTGAACTATTCGGTTATTAAAATATTCCATATCTGATATAAGCTGATTTAATATTTCCACACGCGTGATGATTTTTTCACGCGATGACGCTGATATGTCAAACATATGTTCGTTAAAATATTGATTCAGTTGATCTAGTTGTTTTTTACATTCTTGATTGATTTCCTGAAAATATTTAATAATATCACTCCGATCAAAACCCAAAACATGTCCTGTTTCCCCCTCCCGACTTAGAAAAGTCCATGCCTCCATATCTTCGTGAAAGAGAAAATGGCTAAATATTAATTTATTTTTAAAAATACGTAGTTTTTCCCCGTATGATGGATTAATTTCATGATATGATTGTCTATCCGTGACATAATCAGACTTTTTCGGTTCTGGTGGTCCTTTATGCACCGGGGGAATTTCAGGCCATCCTAGCACTGATCTGATTGAAGATTTATAAATATCAACGGCATAATCAGGCGAGTTTATTTCAATCGTCGAGGACAACGTCGGCTCATGAACGTTTATTGATATTTTTGATTCTTTTCCTGTTATTGATTTTATTCTACGCGCAAATTCCTCACTGATCTCTTCAATCTGGTAACTGCCGGTTGGTATTCCAACAACAACCCAGTCAGGTGTTCCATCGGGTTTGTTCTTGTTAGTAAATACAAGCGAATTATTTGCTGGTGTATCATGAAATGATTTTGATCTGATATTTGGCCAGCTGTAATATACTCGTAATTGTGCTAGTGCTATTTCTTTTACTGGAATTGCAGTAGGAAAATTAACACTAAATTCAGGATTAATTGAACTTACCGAGATCATCGTTATCTTTGGCGGAGTTGTGTTGGTCACGATCTGCTGGAGTAATTCTGTCATTATTGATACTTGTATCTTTAATACCTTCATCGTATATTTTGGTCATCATTGAAAATTCGAAATCAGATATAATTCCATCACTGAGACTCGCTGATAACAACGAGGATAATTTCGAGTATGCTACCGTCGCTGTATGTAATTTTATTTTGTAATCGGATAACTTTTCGTTCGTACAAGTACATATTTTTTTTGTGATGATACCAAGCACACCTGCAATAGTTGTTGCTGCTGATATACAGATAGTTACAGCTACTGGTGCCATCGTTGTCAACGCTGATAATATTACACCGGTTCCAGCAACAACAGCGGATACTGAATAAACAATCACATCAACGATAACCAATCGTCGTCGATATTTTTTTACTTTTACTGTATATTGTTCAACTTGATCTTTTAGCGCCGCCTGCCATTCACGCGCTTGATTGTATCTGTATTGTGCACCGTCCATATATATTTTTATGCAGTAACCAATTGATGTGCTTCAGCTACAAATTCCAAACACCACCAGTAAGATGTTGCGGTTAATGTCCTATCAGCTGCTTCCAGAATAAATATTTCCTCGGCTCCGATATTTAATACAACAGATACAACCCCGGAAAACCTGTCGGTGGAATGACGCCATGGAAACGTTGTAAATATTTCAAATTTTGCAGCACTAAACACAGATAGCCTGTACACGCCAGTGCTTGTTGCGGTATATTTGATGGTATTATTTTGTTTTGACCATGTTGCAAATCCCGATGATACCGTGCATACGATGTTTGTGATATGCCCGGGAGTTATTTCAGCTGAAATTTTAATCAGATTGGTTTTATTGATAATCTCAGGAATTCCCGCTACGATGTCTAGTTGTGTTCGTTTGATCGTGTCTAGGTTACTTTTGATATCAACGAGTTTCATGTCAATGACGGAAGGAGTTCCAAAGAACTTATTTATGGCATCATCGGTTTTCTGAAATTTCTTCGAAGCCTTGTAAAACCGGTTACGTGAACGTCATACTCGGCCCGCAGCGTGGATAGTTTTCCATCCACGTCGTCGACGTATAGTTTGTTTGCGACGTCGTTGTCAGATTTTGGAGCTGTTACAGCTACTATTTTGTTCCCGTTCATGCTAAGTTCACCTGTCATCGTGTCACCGGTGTTTCTCACGCGATTAGCAACACTTTTTGCAATTTCATCTCTGATGGTTTTAAGTGACATACTTGAATCTCTGATTCTACCACCGTCAGTAAACACGGGAATATTATCCGTAACTGCACCAAGTACTCGCCGGACTATATCATTCCATTTGATATTGCTGGTTTTTAGTTTACCATATCGATCTTGAAAAATAACAACTTCATCTGGATCAACTCCAGCCAGGTTCATAATATCAGCGAGGTCATCTTTAGTCGCATACTTCGACAGATCAACGTCGGATTTTATTTTCTTACTAGTAGAAGATCTTCCGTAGATGTCAACCATTATAATAAGATCCGTTGTTTAAAATGCTTTACGCGCAACATATCGGTTGCTTGTATAATCGTGCACGACTTTATGTGGCGGCCTGGATGATTTTGATATAGCGTCGAGTACATTAATTACTTCACGGCCGCATATTGGCGGATCTGTCATTGTTTGTGTGGGTAGCGTTGAATACCAAACTTTGTAACCAGAGGTTGTTGCGTGGAGTGGTGCGACATACTTGATAAATTCAACAGGTGGAGCTAACCCGTACGAATCAAAATAAACAATTCCACGCGGATCCACCGCGTATGATACCCAATGAGTACCGGGTCCGGAACGTTTGTCAAGATTAATAATACCTGTTTCTAGTTTGTTTGGTTGTTTCGGTAATTGATCTCGCATAAAAACACCTCTAAAGGCAGATATTTTTAATTTTTTAGCGGCATCAAGTAAATCAAAATTTGATGATGGAACGTCTAACGAAATGACCCTGGAAGCCTTAGGCCTCTCCCCCAACGAGATCCCGGTAATCTTAGACCGCGTCCCTTTTTTTTGTTATATCGTCCACCAGTAACTTTTTCGAAAATTTTTTTACCCGCCGCTCCAGCAACACCTAACGCGGCCGCTTTTGCTACGGCTGGAGCAGCTGCAGCTAGTAATGCCGGAATGGCCGCGAGAAATGGGAATATACCACCCGTTTTAACCATGTCTTTGATGGCGCTCGGGGAGAGATGGAATTGAACTCCAGTTTTTGATTCTAGGGCTTTATTGAAATGTTTAATCTGATTATTTGTCAACGATAATTTGTTTGGACCACCACCAATCTGATCTCGTTTTAGTGATATTTTAGTTCCGCATTTGTTGGCGGTTTTTGATTGAAGCTTTTTTACCTGACCAGGAGTCAGAGTAACATTAACATGACCATACGACATTTTTATATAAAATATATTTTTCTAAATAACACGATTAAAGATTTTCCACCGGTGCATCAACGACCCTCATTCGACCACTGCCACCTTCAAGTAACATGGCCTTGTCGCTAAGTATGACCGCGATCGCTCTGTAAGGACCATAAACAACTGGTGGACCAGCCGCGATTTCTGGCAGGGCATTAACACGAGCTCGAAAGTGTATATCAACGACAGATTGTTTGGATAAATCAAGATGTTCTAGTGAAAAATAATAAATCGGATATAGACCTGTAAAATCTAGTTGTGATATTTGCAACCCGGTATCTATATTTTGATCACGTCCCATGAATGACATTAAACGATGATATGCGCGCGCTACATGATTTTGTGCATAATTTAACAATATATCCTCGGATGGTTCTTGATGTCCATTTATCCGTAAGGAAACTTCATTAACTCCAAGGTTGTCAAATATCATATGTGAACGTTCTTGATTATTCGTCCGAGCATTATCTTGTAGTGCAATAAAAATATGTCGTGGTGCAGAAACACCCTGTTGTGATGCTATATGCCATGTAAATAAACCATTAATATTGCTTTGAGCAGCATCTTTGGTTACTGTTAACCATGATAGCAATGATTTACCACCTTGATCCATAAAAGATAGTAATTTTTGTTCCTCAGTAATAGATGGAGTCATTACTGGCATCCACAATGAAAGTTTTGATATATTTACTTTACCCTCGGCAACACCATCACCTCGCCAGATTGCATCATTATCATCACCTTTTCTTACGAGCACAATTGTGTGTTTAGCTCCAAAGATGACTTTTCTAACATTTCTGCAAAATCCAAAGATGTGAGATAATGGAATTGCACACGAAAAATTTCTATCATCTCCCGACAGCGCTGCTCGGCGCGTTGCAAATCCCAGGTTGAAAGTCGCACTAACACTTTTTATAATATCAAAAGCAGCAGCTGGTCTGTCTTCGTGTTCAAAATCAGCTGGTTGTG
The DNA here is from genome assembly GCA_028554795.2 of Sinohyriopsis cumingii. NCBI lineage: Eukaryota > Metazoa > Mollusca > Bivalvia > Unionida > Unionidae > Sinohyriopsis > Sinohyriopsis cumingii. The sequence continues at coordinate 649,676 of JAPYKE020000080.1, forward strand.
GATTAGATGCAGTATCTCGAGGTGTCTGTAACTTAATATACTGAACATGATCAGCGTTGTTGGTAATATCCTTAGCAAACATCATTGTTGGACCAGCTGATCTTGTAAAGTCGTCAGAATATCTCGCCAGACCAATTATTGTTGTAGCAACGTCGACATCATTCTGAATTGATTCAATATTTTTTCCATCAATCATGTATGTGGCGCCACTAAATAATGCCATGATCCCGTTGTTGACAAAACCAACACGCAAATTAGCAGCATATGCCGTATTAGCTACAACATTCGTTACAAGTCTACCTTCTACTTCAATAAACGCTTCAGCGGGCAAGAAATATCTACTTGTATCATGAACCTGTAATTCGATTCTCCCCCGCTGATTTGGTAGTCTTGCGTCATAAGAATAAAATTGATAATCACGTACTGACTCGTACTTAAGGACAGGTGCCTCCATATCAAATGCTGGGTCTGATTCGCGCCTGAACATTTTTATTATAGTTACCATTTTTCCAAATGATGATCATCGTCGACGAAGACCACTTCCTGCTATTAAATTTGCTGTTATATTTTTTTCTGCTTCTTCAGATATCGCCGCTAGTTTTTGATTTGCAGCCTGATTTATTATTTTACTTACGTCTGCGGGCATCACCTCAGTACTTGCCAGTTTCACCGGTGGTTGTTGTTTTCGTCGCAATAATCGTGCTAGTCTTTCCTTGATCGCCGAGAACGCCTTACCAGCAACATTGACAATTGCACCAGGAGCTTTATCACGAACAATATCAATAGCCTTCATCGATAATTGTTTTGCAACAGGTGCTACTTTTGGAGCTATCCTCGTGAATAATCCCCGAATGACATCACCAAGTCCATCTCCGTAAATAACACTATAGATTGGTAATCGTGAGTTTACCGCTCTAACCTGTGTGGGTTTACGATGATTATCATGCACAATCATCTTATTTTATTTACCATTTATCTAACAACTAGTCATCAACGAGCTCATCAATAAGTTCTCGGTAAACGCCAATATCCATGATACCACCTTGAAATAGTCGCCGACAAATATCAGCTGCTTCATTGGTTATTTCTGGTGAATTATTTCCAGCTCGTTTTCCTCCTATGAGAACTTCTAACCGTGATACGTCATTGATGATATTATCAGGACATAAACCAGATCCTGTTTTAGGTTCATCTTGAGGTGGTGGTTGCATTACCGGAGTAGGTACTTCAGTGGTGTCCGGGGGTGAACCTTCTCGAAATCCATGTGGTGAACCTGTCGGTGTAAATGTCATTTTCGGTGCAGGAATTTTCTTCGAGGAGGGTGATTTAAGTGACTCTTTAGCCTTTTTAATTTCCGACATCAACCTTTGCTGTGGCGAAGAAGATTGTTGTTGGTCTATTTGTTGCAGAGGTGGAGGAAGCTGATACTGGGAGGACTCTCCTTGTTCTAGTTGTTCCCGTCTCTCTCTATAAAGTCTTTTTACTTCTTCTTTAAGTCTTTCGTATTCTAGACCTCTAGCTTGTTTTTTGTTGTAATATACGCGATATATCCATTTAATGAAATTATCATCATTTGTTTTTTCATAACGGGGTTTTAAAATACTAGATTTATTAGATATACTATTTAATATTGCTTCAGGTAATCTCTCTCTTTCAGTTTTTCTAATTTTCTCAACAACTCCTTCGTTAAATTTTGCAATTAATTCTACGTTTTCTCCTGCTGGTTTGGATTTAGATGCAAGTTTTTTTCTCACATCGGCGACTTCGGTACGAAGTTCTTCAATACCTTCAAGTATTTCCTCATCAACAGGTGGAGGTTGAGCTGCAGCTATGTCAGTTGGAAGGTCTCGTAAAATCTTCTTTGTTTGTTTGGTTCTTCTTGCTATTTTTTCAGCCTGTACCACAGTTTGTTTTGATACCGGAAGAAGATCTTCTTTGATGACAGTTGTAACTTGTTCAGTAGCTGCAGTGACGGGTTTAAATAGTTTTTTAGTGTCTTCTTCAAACTCAACTTTTGATTCTTGCTGCGCTTGCAGATTTTTTCTAAATGAGTCTCTGACAGGAAGAAATTTTTTAATTGTTTCTAATCGTTCTCGTGCTGTTCTTGCAGTATGAGATTCTGGATGTACCATTTTATTATAACATAATAATTTAATTAATATCAGCAGAAGAGGAGCAGCAGAGAGGGTACCTACCAACGTTGGTCGTCAAAAAAATAAACAAGAAATAAATAAACACGTAGAGTACTTTATTTTTTCAGATACTATTTCGAACTGAGGTTTTATTAGTACAATCGGTCATTGCAAAAATAAACATCTCAAGGAAAGTTCATTTGTAAAATCTGGACCTTTCTACGAGATGATTTATTTGTTTGTTTTATTTGTTTTGTCGGAATTCTATGGTCTGTTCACCCTCTCTGCTGCTCTTGTAGATTGATATCTACCCTGTGCAAGACTCTGGTAATAGGCCCCATGGAACATTTACCGACAGAATGTGCATTCTTCAACATTTGTAGAAGCAGAACTAAGAATATATTTCTCTCTATCTAAAAACGTATCAAGTCATACTTTCCACAATCATTCAGTCACAAATTCTATTGTAAGCATAAAAGATATCATTTTAGAGAGAGAGAGAGAGAGAGAGAGAGGGCGAGAGAGATAATTAATCATAATTATATTGCTTTCAGATGCTTAATTATAATCTTCAGTTAGATTATGTTACAAAGATCTCATATTGTACTATTACATATACGGTTAACTATTTTATGGGGAAAGATACCCTCTTTGTCGCTCACATTATCTTCGCTAAATGATTTAAAGAAAACATAGGACGGAAGATACAACCTCAGACATGTTTGTTTATTAACATCACTTACATTTTTAACCGTTTAGTGAGACAATGGGAGCCTACAATCCATACAGGTGCATTCAACAGGCATTCCTAACTTCCGCATTCTGTCCAAGCAAGAAACGTACACTTGGGCTAACTTGAAAATCACGCGTATACTCAATTAAAGAGTTAAATTTGGCCTTAATGTATTTATTGTCCCTGTTGGGGTTTACATGAAAATATTGCTCAACTTACACACACACACACACACACATTACTTTAACTCTGTTATATTTCCAGCCAGCAAAATGATAATTGTATCGCGCATATATAGATGAAATCACTTACATGGAGAAAAAAATGTGTGTAAAATTTTACATCAGCAGACGTGTTTCAGATGTGGTTATCTCGAATTAAAACAAGCGCGAATTTTAGCCAGAAAGTCGTCGACAAGTTTTTTCCATTGTTACCATTCTTTCAAACATCATTGATCGGATACTAAAAGAATGATAATATTACTAATATCATATTTGAAGACTGAAAACATTAAGAAAAATCATAACCCAGTGATTGAAAAAATTCATGCATACATATTAATTAATGAAAACAGCATACTATATACAACACAGAGCGTTCAAGAAACCGATAAACTCTGCAAAAACAAAAATAAATTCATATATATATATATATATATATATATATATATATATATATATATATATATATATATATATATATATATATATTTGTGTGTGTTAACTGTTTGAAAATACATCATTTATAATAAGTAAATATAAGTAAATATGCTTATAAACGTGTTCTGAAATATAATAGTAATAAGTTTCAAGTTTTTATGCAAAAAGTGATGTATAACGATTGAAGATTATATGCTTCTCAGATGTTTACTAATATATAGATGCATAGACGTATACATACAACTTTTCACAAATAAAGTAACTTTATCACGATAGGAGTAACTAGGTTATAAGTTTATTTTCCATATTTGGCACTATTTAAGGAGAATAGCAGTATAGAAATTCTATCAAAATAATACGATTATATTCTCCTCCTCCTCTTTCACCCCTCTCTCTCTCCGTTGCTCTAGTGAAATGTTCCGACAAATAGATACAGCAAATGCATGCTTACTTGCTAATTCTAAGACTTTTATAATGCATAAATTACATACGTTTTTGTGATTCACTGATGCTGAACACTTCGTTTTTGTAAACGGTGAATAAAAGGCACGCTATCCTTGCCACCGGAATATACCGGGTGCAATACAAAATAACATAACACAAAGAAATTAAAGTGATACCAAGTAAATACACTTAAAGAACCAAAGCTGATACATTCTTATTAAGCACGTGCGTAGCTTTCCGACGATCGTATCAGAAGAAATAAAGCAAGCTTTTCTTTCAAGCAACGCTGTCATCGTGTACCTGATTAACTTCTCTTTCATTTGGATTGTCAACACTGCCTATTTCAAGAATGGTTCCTCCAGCCTGGGCGCGACTGAAAAAGGTGGCTACCCTTTTCCATCTGCTTGAAGCTGGATTTTCATACGGTTCATACATAGACCCTTGGGGAGCAAACTGGCCCTCAAACTCTCCGGTGTGAAAGATAAGAGGCGCTTCACCGGCCCTCTGCGACAATGACATAGCCGATGGATGTCGATGTAAGGAAGGGGCAGCTCTGAAAGTGCCGTCCATTAGAATTTGCCCACTAAGAAGACCGCCTCCCATACTGATGGGTTCGTCATAGTAACGGCCATCCGATCTCCTCTGGATCGGAGGTACACGGAAACTACCGGACATCGAAGGTTGGACAGGAGGGCCACTGCAGCTACCGGTCATTGAGTTGGGATGGGCAGGAGTCCCTCTAAATGAACGGGCCATTGAGGTGGGTTGTACGTATGCATCTCTAGAAATGCCTTCTGCAGGAATGGGTATATATGTTGACCGGAATCTTGCCGTTACATTAACAGGAATGTTTTGAAAATTTTGATATTGAGATACTGGATAATTGTAAATGCTACCACCGAGAGGTAACTGAGGATCATACATGCTGTGGCCAGGAATATAATAATTTTCTTGTCCACTCTCAGGGTAGTACGGTCGCATGACTGGAGGACGAAAAGCATTTGCCACATGACTCGAAACTCTGAATGGCCTCATCACTGACCCGTTTGGAGCATATCCATTGTAACCCATTTTATTAATCTGTTGCTCCTCTTCAAGCAAACGCCGCCGAGACTCACGGCTCTGACGCTTATTCTTTTTCCTCCTCCGCTTATGTTCCATCCGCGCTGCCTTTTCGTCCTCGAAAAGAGCAGCATCTTCCGCATTTTTCGCCGTGCCAAAAATTGCAGGAAGTTGAGACCTTTTCTCATGTAGGGACGAGGAGATTCTTTTCTGTAGAGGGGGTTTCTGTCCACTGTCGTTCAGTGAATGCATTTCGCTTGCATACTTTCGCAGCTGCGGCTTTGCCTTATCTTTATTTCCTTCCGCTTCCTCTTCTTTTGGGGAGGGAAATGAGCGTGTTGTTTCCCGTGGTATGTGTGATTTTCTTTGTTCGTCTTTGAATGTTGTTGCGATTGGAGCACTTTTTTGCTCGGGAACAGGGGTATCAAAGATACTTTCTACTGATTTAGGATGTACTACTGTAGATTTCTGTGAAAAAAGGATTGAAGAATATCAGATACAGTGGTACAAAAATGAATGTTTCTAATATTTCATTTTGGTGAAAAGCATGAGCTTGTTTACAGTTGTCTAGTGTGTTGTGCTGAGGTGTGATGTAATATTTTAATTATGTGACGTTTACTGAGGTTAAATGTAGTGTGGTGTGGCAGGGCAAATAATTATAACGTGTTGCATCGTATCGTGGTTTAGTGTGATTAACTGTGGTAACTAGTATAGTCAGATGTGTTTCAGTCAATCTCATTTACATTTTGTTAAGTTTTGTGTTTGCAGTGCTGTGTAGTTTGACGTCATTTAGTTTTGAGTATTGAAGTTTAGTTTAGCACTCCACACAATCTATAGAAACATTTCCACTCCTCGTTTACACTTACAGATTGATATGTCTCGCTGAATATTTGTGTTTACCTGTTCCGGTTAAAGACCGTTCCGGTGACCTAGTGGTTAGAGCGTCCGCCTCAAATGCGGGAGGTCGTGGGTTCGATCCCCGGTCGAGTCATACCAAAGACTTACAAAAATGGTACTAATAGCTGACTCGCTTGGCGCTCAGCATTAAGAGGTTAATGTTAGGACTGGTCGGCCTGGTGTCAGGATAATGTGACTGGGTGGGACATCATGCTACATGTCTGCGGCATGATGCCCCAGTGCGAGACATCACAATAAACTGCCACATTGCAGACATCGTAGCGATATCACTGAATTATTGTTAAAGCTACGTTAAAAATCGAAATCACATCACATCACATGTGCCGGTTAAATGAAAAAGAAAAAGAATCCTTGGCACGTTTTGGAAATGTAGTTTTCTATTATTAAGATGTGCGATTGCTATTTGTGTGTAAAACTGTAAACTCCTGAAGTGGTGTAGAACTGAATGAAATACATGAAACCACTGTGAGAATTTGAACAAGTATGCAGATGCATATGTTGTTGGCGGAAGATGAAAACGTATGTACGCATATATACAGTGCCACCGGACGCCAGGCGATGAGAAGGGGCGCAGTCTTAAGCTTTGTTAAGTAGCTGAAAATGTCTTGGTATTTCACCTTCTCCTTCGTGTAACAGAGGCATTTCTTCACAAAAATTGTACTTAGGATGAGGTGGGGTAACGTACTGTCTCAAAATTGCATACAATATGTTCGTTGACGTGAAATCTTTTTTATGTAGCAAAGTATGTATGTATGTATGTATGTATGTATGTATGTATGTATGTATGTATGTATGTATGTATGTACGTATGTATGTATGTATGTATGCATGATCTACCTGTCCACCACAGCATCTGTGAGAAATCTTCTCCCTACAGAAATAAAGGATGCACACTACTATGGCTATGATTAGTACCACACCAAGAGGTACCAATATGGCTATCAGGGTAGCTGTCAAAAATAAAAGATTTGTGATCAATAAATTTTTGTCGTCATTGATAGAAGGTAAAATATTAAAGGAGAGAGTTACAGTGTGTGTGTGTGTGTGTGTGTGTGTGTGTGTGTGTGTGTGTGTAAGGGGGGGGGAGGCGGCGAATCACACATAAAATCATTTTAGTTAAGTTTAACTAGTTGAACAATGAGTTCTCCAAACCGACACGATGGTATCCTACAAACTATAAAACATGCCACACAGATTTGTATTTTTCTTCAGCGCAATTACAAATCCATAATAATGCATTTTTACACAATATATTCAGGCCAATAGAGTAATGGTACAAACTTTTGTAGAGATAATTTCACAGTACAGTCTGTCGTGGTGAGCGTGACATGTAAACATCATTTTGACGTATGGGCTATACTCGCAATAAATTGCTCACTGCGAGGGATATGATCTGCTCTGTTTGGTGCATGAATTGAATTTTAATAGAGTCCCTTCTTTAACGGCCGACATATATGTAAATGTACGATTAACTAAAGGGAATGGCAGTGTTGAGACAAGCCAGAGCAAAATATTTTGGGAAATCTTGGGCCGTTTGAAACAGGTGTCATAAAATGATATTTTCCAGAATAGTTATTACTAAAGGCGGACTAGAGAGAATTATTCTGATTTTGATGGAAGTGTTAAGATTTTGGCTGTTAGAGAAAGTAATCCTGATTGGCTAAGCTAAACGAGGGGGTGTGTTTCCCAGGCGAAACTCAAAGTTTTAAAGTAATCTCCCTCGTGATGTTATTCAGAATTTTTTTGCCGAAAGAGGAAGCTGGCTCCGAGATGAGTAAAAGGTACATTTCTCGTTAGATAAATTGTCCATGGGACAGGGGGTCTTGGAATTGGAGAGACCTGAAATCAGAGAAGAAAGAGAGGGAATTCTCTGATGATAATTGTGCGAGGGCTCTGGAAGGCGCAAAGGTATTGTCTCAAAATTGCATACAATATGTTCGTTGATGTAATTATGTAAATACTTGTTGAATTTATTTGTTTTAAAATCATACTTCGAATTTTTCTTTAATTAAAAAAATAATTATTGTATTGTAAGAATGTCATATAATATCTCACTGGTATGTATGAGTTCGGATTTAGTGGTTTTGTCTGTAATATGAAACATGTACAAATTTCACGCATTGCTTCTGATACAAATTGTGAGAAGTAAATTATCTGTCATAAATGAGTTGCATAATGTATACTAAGAATTTATTTTTCTGTGTCTTGAAATAGATGTCAATGTATCGATAATTAGCAAAGTAACTAGGACAAGGAGTGGAGTCCATTTGTGTAATTAAGTTGTGAATTCTTTTCAACCGAGAATCGATGGTTTTAGCGTTAGGAGCGTGTGTCGACACTTCAGCATATAATTTATAGTCGCAGCGGTGTGTAATGGTTATCAGAGAAGTCTAATTATGTCATGATTTTGATAAATGCAAGTTGCCGCTAACAAGACATTAAGTTATGGTAGTAGGGAGTGTGTATTAAGTTCTGCTAAGTTCTGTTGAGCTATGATAGACGACATCTGACATAAAAGAGTGGGAATATTTTTGAACCCAGGACACGTATTAGGCTGGATATATTTTCATTTGAAGGAAACATAGCTTCATTACTTGTTCTGCACAGTGGAAAGAGCACAGTCTATAACCAAAACGACTGCTAACCCGAAGAGGCAAGACGAAAATGGAGATAGCAGGAATAGAAATATGGAATGCCGACCTACCGCCAACACTGATTTGGGAAGACTTGAAGCAACCAGGTGATGCTTATATACCGGCAATTTGAGTTCGATCAGTCACTCGATTACGATTATATAATGAAATTGAGTATATCGGTATAAGAGAACGGCTAAATGAATTTCGCATAACTTTTGTAAATCTATGTGAATCATTCAAATGTCCTATTCAGTTTCATTTTGTTTATGTAATTGATTAAATTGTTATATTTTACATAGGGGGACTCGTGTTGTTCTGTTTTATATCTCTGCTCAGATCTTTATTACTCCATCTATTAATTTCATCTTTTATTGTTAACTCAGTCTCGGCAATAACACCGTGGTCGATCATCTCCTAGATAACGATAACCTAATATTATAAGAGGTGGGGAGATCATTCTCATCATCGCACCTCGTGACAACTTTCTTGATTGGATTTTAAAGACAAATCTGTTTGTACCGTTATTTTTTTATTATTTGGAATGGTTGACTCTGTTTAAAAGCATTGATAATGTCATATTTGTTTTCAACGGCCATCAAATGGACAAAGCGCAAATGGTCACTTCAGCGAATTCACTGCCATTTAAAAAAAAAAAAAAATTAACAGAGTGTGGGAGGATGACATATTAGACCAGTGATAGCTAAGCAGATGTGACAGTTTGAGAAGGCTAGACGGTACTTACGGCTACTAGAAAATACTATTTGTCTAGTAGATTAGTCAAGCTATTTTGTAAAGTAAACTAACTAAATCAGCAGCACTTCGTCTTAAGGTCTCTTTAAACGAGATATATTTTCCATCGGGATATATGACCACTGTCTGTTACTGCAATTATCACTTAGTGACTTTCAATACCCTCCTATGGACCCCAATAGAGGAAGCCGAATGCTAACACCCTCCCTGGGATGGTTTTCAATTTGCAGCTAATGAATCACATTTGGTGATCTAGTACCCATTAATTTGGTGAAAGAAAGAGTTGCCGATAAGCCGACAGTCACGCCGATGTAAATACAATATTTCGATCGCTAAATAGTAGAGATAACAAAAAAAAAAAAAAAAAAAAAAAACGAAGATCCGGCTCGGTTTTACAAATCTTGGTTCTATTCTATAATTATGTGAACTCGTTGCTTGTGATTTTTTATTATACGTACCAGTGTGTAACTAGATTGATTCTCGTAAAAAAAGTAAACACTCTAAACATGGCGGATACATACATATGCCATTCATATATGCCTCTCATTAAGCATATGAAAAAGGTCTGCTGCTTATACTTACTATTATCATTCTGACCGTCTGAAAAAATAGAGAATATTTTATTTTAAATATCTTAATATTTTAAATATACTTCTTTTTCCTGCAATAGTTTAAATTGGTAAATCGGTAAGAATTAAATTGCAAACATGTAAGTATACGATAGGTGATTTTAATTAAAAGGTTTCGTACCAATATGAACTGTAGTAACTGAACTGGAGTGAGTGAGTGGGCTGTGTCGGGAACTGAAATACGTTATATATGCATGTGTATATGTGCGAGCATTCGCGCGTGGGTGTTCGAGAGAAATCGAGAGTGATGACAGATAGGCAATTATGCTGTGTTCTCACACGTGTGTACACATTCGTCCCAGCAACAATTTCTTCAAATATTAAATAGATCATCACAGTTATTCTCTCTCCAGAAAAAAAGTAACTAATCTTTGAAACACGTGTGGTATAGTGATCTCCATAATCAAGTTTGATTTGTACAGTACCTTGCAGTTTGCGAAATTGGGACAAACCTGGTATATGTTTCAGCCTACATCATCTTAGTAGTAGTTATTCTTGAAGAACATATCCATAATGATAATGAAGATAATGAAGATGATGTACAGCGATGATTACCACACATACGTAGGTGGGTCTCAGAAGAACTGAAGAAAACTATGATGGTGACGAACAAAGGCAATATTAGTAACAAAGGCGACAGCAAAGATAACAATAAAGAAGGCGATGAAAAATATAAACGACGAACATGATAATGATGATATCAAACAATGGCGACGAAAATCATTATTAATACGATGAAGAAAAATGATGGTGTTTGTGGTGATTTTGATGACGATGAAGATGACATATCAAATTTACACTTCGTTGTTACTGCTTTGTTTAGAAGCTGCTGTTGTAGATGGAGACAACAATGATTATTACGACAATTTATATGATGATGACGAAGGTGGTGATGGCGAAAGATGATGATGATGACGATAATCATCATCATCATGGTTTATGATAATGATGATAACAAAAATACAGTCTTAATTGTTACCTCTTTGTTTAGAAGCTGTTGCTGGTGTAGTTGACAGACAGGTAGAGCTCGGATAATGCTCCTTCCCGCAGGAAACTGTTAACAATTGTTTTTTAAAACCTGAAAGAAAAAAACCCAAAAAATATTTATGTATTAGCTATAGTTCGATATATTTGTATTAAAATAAAACTGACACGAGGCTTAGATATAGTGGAGGATTGATTATTGAATCACATACAAGAACGTGCTTTTTGATACCGATGGGCTCTTGCCTAAAAATAATTTAAAAAACACGCACAAAAACTGAAAAAGCAAATTTTTTCTGCAGAAATATTTGTGTCTGAAACTGACAAGAGAACATACTTAATCGTTATGATATTGTATTATATTCTACAATTAAGTAAATTAATTAAATTATCTAGGATCATTGAAGGAACGTTTCTCATCAACGTTTGAGTTGTGACCTCTCTCTCTTTCTCTCAGATGTGACTTGTGATCGATCCTGAGTTAAGCATAGCGCGTTATAAAGCTGATTAACAATATTGTTGTCATGTACAAAGTTTTATAATAGTCTCTTCCTATTTTTTAGAGCTATGAGTGTTCACAAGCAACTAAATATAGAGTGGAGCCAACTACATGTAATAAAAAAGTTCTTATGAGAAAACTACGCGCCGATATGACCATCCTTTCAAGAGGAGTCCGAATAAAAAATTCCAATTGGCCGCTATAACAGCCATTTGAGGCGTTAGATGAGCACCATTTTATTTAGAATCCACTACATAATATCGGAAGTGTAGCACTGGCAATAACGAGATTTTAAAGATGACCATCGCAACCACCATGTTGGAGGCAAATTCTCTATTTTATGTGGACCAAATTTAAGTAAACATGTCATGACGTCTAAACAAGATAATAACCAATAACACGATTTTTAAGATGTTCTCCGTGCCAATGTTGGAGGTCCAACCGCACCATTTCATTAACTAGCAACTACATATCACAGGACCTGTTTTCGTGAAAACCCCATTTCAATACGACACTATGTATACGAGGAGTCATAATCTAAAAGATGTTCATGATAAAACGGATATTATACGGCCATGTTGAAGGTTAGATCGGTAAAGTTTTCACTGGGAACCAAAAACATATTATAAGTAGCATTTTTAGTGGAAAACGCCAATAACAAAGCTGGCAAGATATTTACCATTTCCAATGAGTATCAACTACATATCGCAAAATATATTTCAGTGAAAACCTCAAGCCGAACAGACTTCAGCAGAAGCATCAATCACTTTATATTTTAAAGAAATCAACGTTGCCTCCAAAATTTGTATTTCAAATCAATAACATATCCTAAGTAATCTTTAAAAGAAAACTTCAAGTCGATGCGGCTATCCATTTGGGAGGAGTAAAGCAAATCTATTTTCAAGATGACCGCAAGGCGGACAGCTTGAAGGTCCAATCGGCACCATTTCATTTAGAGTCGACTATATATCGTACTAAGTGTTCATGGAAACCCCATGCCCAAACGGCCATCTATATCAAGATGGAACGATATTTTCGATATAACAGACATATGAGACAAAATTTTGCTGAAGAGAACATGATTTGTAAAGATGTACTCACTCGAGAATTATATCCAGAACTTTCCACCCCCACCTGGGAGTTTATTGGAAAACGTCATGAGAAGAAATGATGTATTTGAATAAAGTAATTCTTTCACTTCAGATTCTGTGTTTGCGTCGCAGTCAATCAATCTTTGATTGCCATTTTCTTCCGTGAATGTGATTTCCTGTTGACAAGCTCCTTTGGACTTCAGAGATAGATACACGAGAACTACACGTATCCTCGTACCACACTCTGCCTGAATCGTACAGGTCTTATTAATGCCAGATTTATTCGTCTCTGACGGAAAGTCATCATTCGATACGTAAACCGGATCTCTGTTTGTGGAGTTGTCCTGTCCAACTTGTATGATATTCCCAGCTGTCAATAATGAAAACGTTGCACCTACAGCTGCATATATATATATATATATATATATATATATATATATATATATATATATATATATATATATATATATATATATATATATATAATCATAGAGTTATATATAAATAATAATAGAATTTAGAGGATATTTAATTCGTACTCTACCGAGTTTCAAATCCGGTCCGTGGGTAAACGGCATGTACATCACCTTGCCTGCACGCACCAATCCCTATACCAACTCGACTATTCACACATCGCCCAAAAATAAAATGATGCAAAAGAGTCATTCGTGCGTAGCAGACACAACCATATCTCATCCTAATAATTAATTCTCATCTAAGTATACAGTCATTCCAGATGCCTAAGATAAAAATCAAGGTATATATCATGAATTATCGAGAATTACAAATACTCCAAACTACACGGAAATTTATATCCCTGGATTCTATGGAAGAATGCTTGAAAATCCTCACATAACGTTTACAAATACGAATTAAAAATTCTCTAACCTCTATGATAATATCAACTGATGTAATTTATTTGATAACCTGTAATAAACGTAACATACAGTAAGACCGAGAAACACTGCAAAAAGTGTCTTCGAGAATGAATACTCACCGCTTTCACATAAAACATTGTTTGGATCATCAGTTCTCCTCTAACATTTTATTAATCACTCTTTACGTTATTTTTCTTTCATGTCAATCGACTTTGTACACGTATAGATGAACAAACTAATTCAAGTGTTACGACTCCATTGTCTTAAAATAAGTAATAGAAAAGTACAAAGACCAACAACTTTTGTAAAATTCAACAAATAATTTATTTGATTAGAGTGCACAATGAAAATTCAAAAGACACTTACAGTATTTTGAATTAAATCCCAACACACAACCTTGTTTGACTCCATTGCTGACTGGGAATGGCTCAGATGACTCGCCGTCTTCCACGACAAGAGCGAGCATGCCATCATGAAACTGCCAAACAAATCACGATGAATTTCTTTGGGCAACCAAATTATGCCAAATTCTTACAAAAGCCCCCATAACTGACTGTCATAGTCTTTTGTCAGGCCGAAGAATGTTGTGTACAGGTTGGAGTTATGTTCCTGGAATTGACGAGCTACAAACGCAAATGTATGCGGTCCCTCGTCCTTCCTGAAACCGCACCGAGTCTCAGGCAGGAGGTCTTGATCGATGTGATGCACAAAGCAATTCAGCAGAATTCTGGCGAGAATTTTTCCGGTTATTAACAGAAAGAAAGTGCCCCAATGGCTTTGCAAGATTGTCTGTTTCCGTTCCTCTTCTACGTGTGTACGATAGATGCATCCTTGTACTCATGGGGTACAGTTACCTGAGTCCACTTGACTGTAAGAGTGTAGTCAGTTTCTGTGTCATGTGGAAACCTCCGACTTAGCAGACATTTGCTAGTATACCATCTGCTTCAGGTACTTGCAACGTGACAGCAGGTCAATTGCTTTTATAGTTTCAGTCTGTGTTTGAGGATCAGTCAGTGATATGTTGATTTCCACCTGGGGCTGTCAATCAGTTGCCTCCTCACTGCAGATGACTGTTGATTGAGGATGTTGTTGAAGTGTTCTGCCAATATTTGATGTGTCTTTTCTTTGTCAGTGAGCAGTGTGGCGCTGTCAGCTCTAAGTATTGGAGATGGCCCGTATATTGACCTGAAAGCATCATATAAGTTCTTCATGTCATTCCTGTCTGTGTAGGAATGAACATCATCTGCCTTATGCTCAGTCATGCGTCTTGCATTGGACAGTCTTGATGTTGTTGAAAGCTGCCTCCTTAGATGATGAAGTACTGTCTTGTAAACAGGCCTTCTGTAGCCGATGTTTTCATTCAGAAGTCTTTGTGTAACAGCGTCATTCTCAAATATCAATCTTGATTCTTTTACTTGTGGTGAGACGGAAGCTTTTGGATGCATTTGAGTACAAAACGTCTTGAAGGATGCCCGTTTATCCTCGACATTCTCGGAGTTCATATCGATTGTATCTAGTTGCACAGTTCTTTGAAAAATGCCTGTTTCACATTTTACTATTTCAATTAGGGGGAATCAATCAATTCAGACACTGTTATGCCCTGTGGTAGTCCGCTAGGCTAAATCTAGATATTGCGCTTGGAGACTACGAGCCTGTGATCAGTCAAGACTTCTGCACTTTTAGTAGCCTTCGTCACTCAGACATCATGCCTGTCTCTTCTCCTGACGATGTCATAGTCTTTGAGATGCCAGTGTCTGGAGCGTGGTTGAATCCAAGATGTCTGGTACTGCTTTGACATGCGAAAGGCTTTTTGTTTGGTGATTAGGAGGTCGTATTTGGCGCATTCAATAAAAGGAGTCCATTACTGTTCCATTTTCCAATGCCACCTTTGTCTGCGACACATGGCCATGTCTGATGATCTGTGCCAACTCTATCATTGAAGTCACTAAGGATAATTAGATTGCCTGCCTTCCGTAACTTCGCTGGTGAAGACCTTGTGATAAGGTCGAAAGCTAAGGAGTCATAACCTATTATGCTACAGAAAGGTATATATTCTTAGTTTCAAGAGTCTCCAGGTCTTCAAAAATTTGTCCTTGATCTCATCAGGGTTAGTCATGGTGTGTTCATAGGCGCTGATTATAGTTGCAAGTCTTATTGCGGACAGTTGGGTATCATTTGCACCAGTCTGTCAATCACATCCTCAGGGATATTTGCGAACTTGCTGACCAGCTATAATTTGATGGCAATCCCCAAACCAGCTTCACGTAGCTCTTCTTTGCCTCAGCCAATCCATAAGATGTGTACATCTAGAACAGTCACTGCCATAAGATAGTCACCATTATAAAACACGTTTCCTAGGTCCAACATAATACAGTCGGTATAATATTAACCACCACATATCAGCAGTCTCTATATTACACCACTTTTACCAAGTCCCAAAAGTGGCTGTCTTAAACAAGTTCTTCATGTTTTTCCTGTCTGTGTAGGAGTGAACATCATCTGCCTTATGCTCAGTCATGAGTCTTGGAACGAACACTCTGAGTCTGCATTGGACAGTCTTGATGCTGTAGCACTGACTTACGGCTTCTATAAATTTTCATTATAAATTATATTATAAATACAAGCATGAGACACTGCTGATTTCTTTGTGTCATTTACCCGATATATATTAACTTTGTTTACCCGATTTTAAGAAATGTGTTTAAAATATGTTTGATCCAACTTGAGATTTTGACATGTGACTCACATAAAGTCCAGGTAAATAGCATGTTTTGACCTGTCGTAAAAATGGCTCTACCCCATATGTAAACATGATAACAAAAACATTCAAGAAAGCACTAAGGCTGCTCATTACATACTGTTGATACAGTGGTAGTTCATTATCATGTAATTAGAATTGGCAAGGTACGGTCCTCCCTCAGAACAATTTGTCGGTTGCGTATCAGTTTGCGGTATGTTGTTATCACATCTGGAGCGCCCGTTACAACTGAGGAAGAAGTTGAGCCTACACAATTAAAAAGAGAAAATATGTTTTGTTTGAACTTATTTTTCTAGAAATTGAATAGTGATAACTCAATGCCAGTTAATAATGGTTAAATATTGATCTCTGGTAAACTGGATTTTTCGTATCCTATCCACAAAAATGTGTATATATATATATATATATATATATATATATATATATATATATATATATATATATATATATAAGTTTCCGAACGGAGTCCTCAAGAAGAAATCGCGGAATAAATCGTAAACAATGTAAGTTTTATGAAAAGTTCATTTACTCCTTGAATAATCATTATACCTGCACTGAAATTCAAAACTTCAAAATGTTCATGGCTGCAGATATTTACGTACTATTTATGAGTAATACGGTTTCCTGACCTTGTTTATAACGTCTGTTTCGGAGCTGTTTATCACAGCGCCACTCGCGGCAACCATAGTGATGATAAAAGACATGCATGTTGACACGAAATGGCAACAATGGCGAATATAACAATGAATAATCTTAATATGAATCAACATTTTAAAAATTTCAGAATGGGTACGATATGGGTACGTTATTCGTATTAGGCAGTAGTTGTTAATGCATAATGTGCATACTTATGGGATTTAGATGAACTAAAATAATTTTCTTTACTTGCAGCAAAGCGAGAAACGACTGTAAACTTAACTTTGAAAATTGTGTCAACAGCATCAGTGATACTAGCGAAATAAAATGGCCGCTCCGAAACACATGACATTCTAAAACTGCTACCACGACGCGACGTGTAATAGTCAAGTGCTATAAACGCCAAAATGATTTGTTTTAGAAAGTAAATTTATCCATATTTAATCTGGAACAACTCCATCACCAGCAGCAGCAGTAGTTAAATTGATACATAGTATTTGTGTCTATGGTTGTAGCATTAGGAGTAGCCGCAGTAGTAGTATTTGTTGTTGTTGTTGTTGTTATTGTTGTTGTTAATGTTACTGTTGTCTTGACGGTCATCGAATTAGAGTAGAAGTACCTGCTGTCATTATTATAATTAGTACTTCTGAGGCTGATCTTACGACTACTGACAGTAGTTGTAACGGTGAAATAATGGATAGCATAGACAGTGTATACTGTGATATGTTGGTCCAAGGTAGTGGTTTTTAAGGCGTTCAAAATTTACCTTATTTTTCAAATACTGCATGTAACACTAGAATGACAAATGAACGGATAATATTGTTCCGTTTACCAGTGTGTATTCCAGTCTCTTGGCAAGGCATCTGACACCAATTGCCTCGGTACTATATAAGCTATTATGTGCCTATGTGCCGGTAGACACACACAACCAATCACGTATCTATCTACAAAGAGCCAAGTATAAACTTTACGATTGTACCCTTAGGAACTCACTCGTCCACAGTGCCACATATAATGCAAAGCAAAAAGCTTACGAACTCACCTGGACGCTCCCAAATACTGTGTAATGCAATCACTTTCATTCTTCGTGCAGCACTGTTGTTTCACAGTCTCGTTGTAAACTCCGATATCCAAATTAGCTGGACAATTAGAAGCCGCAGCTTTCGAACCCAAGAACATGTCATCAACAGCTATGACTTCAGAACTGCCACAAGATGGCTTCAGATAACTGTCTTGAAGTTTCCCGGGACAAGTCGTGGTACTGTTAGACACTTGGTCTATTATACCTGAATAGACCACGGCAAAAAAATAAAATTGAATCAAGTATACATAGTTCTGACATATCTTCATCTACTTGACAAAAGCAATTTCCTTTAATTTCACTATAATCCAAATTATGGGTTATCATCCAATCTGAAATATATGCAAGAAACTCTTTACCATATAACTTGAAAGGGACTTAACTCTGGACTGTGTGTCTTGTGTCATAACATGTTTATTAGTATTTGTGACTTACGTTCTGTGCTCAGTCTAAAATGACTATTTTTTTTCCCCCCAAAAGATTCTGGGAAACGTATTATTGGATATTATAATAATTCTGTGCTCAGCCTAAAATGACCATTTCCTTTTCAAAGACTCTGGGCGACTTTTTAATGCACATCCATTTAGATAAAGAAAAATCAAGCGGCTGCATACTTTCTTTGTAGAGTGAGAAATATCGAAAATGGTGAAATACGTATATCAATTTGGAAACATACAAATAAATAAATAGGACATTCGCTAGTTACATACACAGGACAGTCGCTAATTATAGCATGGCATTCTTTAGTTTTATTCATAGGGCAACATGTATTTATAATTTCCCAAGACACAATTGTCTCTCCAAGACAAAATAGCAGTTGTAATAATTAACTAAGCTTTTAGTATCCTCGAAACAGCCTGAATTGGAAATCATATGCTACTTTTTATTTCCAGTTAATTCCAGCGAAACAAATGAATTCAGTCTTCCTCTATAATGTGATATCTTTCATTAAAGTTGCAAGTGTCTCAAAATATTTTTTTTAAATAAATAACTTTTCATATTTTGTATATCTACGTACCTGAACGCTTGATGCATTTATACAATATCGGGCATTTTCATATCAGACTCCATGATGTGTATAACCTTTCTCCAGCAGTAGGACGGACGATCAAGAATTTTAGATTTCTATTGCTGGCCGTTTCAGTGATATTACTCACTAAATAATTTCGATGCAAACCCATATACCTTGATTTATGTAAAATTGAAATAAATTCGTGCCTCTATATATTTGTGAAAAATCCCAACTTCAACCCAACTTTGATAATATTTCTGCCTATTTTCCCCACTTGTTTTACTTCATCCTTCTTATGGATTTTCCAACAAACTTCGCCCTCCACAAAAAAAAAAAACAGAATTATATATATTCTTCTCTCTCTCTCACAGAGAGACACACGCACATACACGAATATACACATACACGAACACACACATGCACACATACACAAACAAACACGATAATTAATATACCCCAACCCCAATTTTGCACTATTCCTGCCTATTTTCATCACTTCTTTTATGTCTTCCATCATACGTTGATTTTCATCCGAATTACACCAGACAAAACTACTCTCTCTCTCTTTCATATAAGCTTACTATTCTCTCTCTCTCTCTCTCTCTCTCTCTCTCTCTCATATAAGCTTACTATTAGTTTGTGGTGCCGGGTTTGTCGGTAGTGTCGGAACTGTATACAAATTAATGCATTTTCCAGGACTTGGATTTCGTGCACTGTCTCTACTATGTGATCCGCACCCCAGAGTAATCTGAGAATCGTTTTGGACGCCTGTAATTAAGTTTGATATATAAAATACTGGGGTTCCATCATACGGACGACATGATTAAGAGATAATCATGAGGGAGACACGATTAATATGCTCATGACATTTAAACTTGGAATCTTATGACTAGTGCGTACATATTCTTGCCTGTGTTTATCATTAAAAGAACAACTACACTTTTTCTTACTTATGATATAATTCATTAAGTTGACTTCTTATAAGTCTTACTACTATCGTACATGTCTCCGTTGTTTATCAAATCTTGGAGTTTTGTCACAATAAAATATTTATCCATTTATTCTCTTCTTGGACTTATTCATTTTGAATAATTCTTTCCATCATTTAATCTACCAGTGTGCGACTCCACTCACTAAGTACTGTCTCTATCCTTGTCTTACTATTACTGATGGCATTCTTCAAATGACTTTAAAGAGAATAATTTTTAAAATATTGGAAACCGTTGAGATTTTATACAATGGACAAATGGTGACACATTATCTTA
This sequence comes from Sinohyriopsis cumingii, assembly GCA_028554795.2. NCBI lineage: Eukaryota > Metazoa > Mollusca > Bivalvia > Unionida > Unionidae > Sinohyriopsis > Sinohyriopsis cumingii. The sequence goes on from JAPYKE020000080.1 coordinate 669,843, forward strand.
AACATAGCTGGATTAGTAAACGAATGCATTCATATGGTAATCTTTAACTGAAAGAAAGAAAGATATATATATATATATATATATATATATATATATATATATATATATATATATATATATATATATATATATATAGAGAGAGAGAGAGAGAGAGAGAGAGAGAGAGAGAGAGAGAGAGAGAGAGAGAGAGAGAGAATGAGGGTTGAGGGTGACTTGCCGTTGTGGATAATATTTGATAAGTAAGTGTACGACACATAACAAACAATGCACACACACACACACACACACACATATATATATATATATATATATATATATATATATATATATATATATATATATATATATATATATATATATATATATATATACACAAAATGTATTCAATTTGCATTGACTCGTTCACTTTCCTCGCCCTGGTCGATATATCGCATCTTTTATTACACAACTGGAACAATAATTTCAAAGGATATTAATATTTCATATTTCATCTTTAATAATCGAATATAAATGGATGAAGTTCAGAACTTATAAAATAAACGTCATTGTCTGCGTATGTTTTAATTCTGATAAATTTAAAATAAGATAATTATGTCGATAAAATAATGCATTACCTTATAAAAGTGAAATACATGTAAAGACTGACCTTTGAACTTGAACCAAAATCTCCAGTCCTGATTCGATGCTACACTGCTAATCACGTTTATCTTGATGAAGTGGGAGGAGCTTGTGTAAAGGTCACTTATATTGTAATTATTATTAGAGTCGCAAGAGATTTCTATTTTGTTTGTACCTTCCTCAATACTCATTTGCTGTCCGCATACTCCTGACACCTGTAGCCATAACAATGCAAAATCACAAGTGACGTATGCATAACGTATACAGTCAGCCATCGATTATTGTAATAATAATAATAATAATAATAAAAATAATAATAATAATAATTCACCATAATGAAAGATAAATTGCTATATATAAATTAATAAATATTATCATCATTATATTCTATAAAAATGTTTCATTAAAATGATAAGCACCAATTCTGAACTTTCTGCCAGTATATATTACATGTATTACTTTAAACAACGTAGCACGGACTTGATTTTAGATAACAAATAACTATTTCTGTGTGACAAATTAACATTCTAAGTTAATGGAAGAAAGTGGATATTGATACCTCAATAAACTTTAGGAAAATTGCGGTCACCACGATACGAGTCTGACAGGAAGCTTCCACGGAGCATGTTATTGTACCGCCAGGCGAAAAAGAATTCCCATCTGGATAGTTAGGATTCCAAATGTGAACTTCATCATCTGTTATTCTTGTGTTGTTTGTCATATCAACTGCACCTGATGGAAATTTAAATGGTATGTTCATACTTAGACAGACATCAAGAAGGTTTTAATAATTGTAAGAATTGCCACCAAAATACTTTAAAAGAATATATAATAACAGTGTTTCTTCCTTTTTACCTGCAGCACTGAGAAGAAAACACAACTTAACCGGCACTGAACAACCCCCGTCGACGCAGTCATTAATATAGAAGCGCACTATATACTGTATCAAAATATCACCGTTACTTACTAAAAAAATAGTTGTGAGTACACTAAATCAACGAAAACTTCCCTAGGTTTAAAAATTGGAACTGAAAGTTAATCCGAGTGGACACTGAACTATAATTAAGTTTTTCTTTCTTCATTACGATTTCCAGCAACTTGATTGGCCAGGCCCTTTCGAAGTTGTTTGGTTTATACTTGTATGAACCGAAAATGAATATAATAATTTAGCCTCGCCCACTGGCATTGCCTTTTCCGACATTCGTATAATAGTTAAGTAAATGTGAAATAACTGCAAGCTACCCTGACGTAACGTTATTGTTGTTGTTGTTGTTGTTCTAGGGTTTAACGCCATTTTTCAGCACAAGATAGGCTATACATGGCGGGCAGTATAACTGGTGGAGGAAGAACCCTGGAAAACCCAGGGAAGAACCACCTACCCACGAGAAGCTACTGGCAGGCTTTCCCACGTACCCACGCTAGCCGAGCCTTGGGCTCGAACCCACGCAGACAGAGCTGAGATGGCAGTGATCCGGAACGGTGAGCTCTTTAGACCACTCAGCCACTCGGGGTCCCCTGACGTAACGTTGGTTTACGTCAACAACGACGCAGTGTGATTATGTCATGTGGAATGTGTACAATATATAATGCTTTGAATAAATAAATTCGATTTTTAAAAAATTCGACTTTATAACACTCTTTCTAAACAAAGCTGAAAGTTGGATCGATCCATAATGCAGTTAATCCGCAGAGAGAGAGAGAGAGAGAGAGAGAGAGAGTCGCCAGCCCTGGCATTCCAAAACGCTCGTTTAAACCATATTTTAACATTGTAGCATATAATAAGCCAAGCTCAGTCGATTATTCAAGGGGGTGGGGTGAATAGTTAATTTCGCCTCGCGATTTGACAATCTCTCAACATAGGCTTATGGTCGCATTTTCATGTTTTGAATGAAATCTAGTCCAGAAAGAAAAACGGAAAGAAATAATATTCTCTTTAATTGATATTCCAATTTAAACAAATAACTTTTTGCAGATTTAACTATCTAGAACCTTAGGATATTTGTCCATGGAAACGAAGCTGCTCTTCACTGTAGTAGAAACGTTGGGGTGGGGTGGGGGAATCAGCTGAAATTAAATGATGCTCACGTGTTATAATGTAAAGGTTTACATTTGCACCCTTGTGCTCACTATCCAAGTCATATTCGGTTCCGAAATACATTGTTTTCATTTTGCTAGAGTTTAGTAAAAAGTTATGAAAATTGAACTGTCAGTTAACCACAGATTTGATTTTAACTGACATCCATGCAACTGTTCCTTTTAGTGTTATCTTTTGTTGTTGTTGTTGTTGGGTTTAACGCCATTTTTCAGCACACGATAGGCTATTAATGGTGGAGGAAGAACCCGGGAAATCCCCAGAAAGAACCGCCGACCCTCGAGAAGCTACTGGCAAGCTTTCTCACATAACCACACTGGCCGATTCCGAGACTGTGTTATCTTTTGACACAGAGTCCAACAAACGGATATCGGATGCATAGTAAATCGAACTAGTGACTATGGCTCTATCACGTCACAAACCAACCTGAACATACATTGAAATTAATTATATTTCGGTATGAATAGAGTGTGAAGCCAGTCATTTCGACCTTTGTGATAACAAGGTTTTATCAATTAATATTTTTACCGCATAAATGGTAGTAACATTTACTGTTGATTTTGTACGGCTGTAAAATGTTTAATATGTTCAGATATTTAGCACCTGAAAGTGTAAGTTTTACGGTGAATATACATAGAATATACATACATTTGGCAATAGTTTACTTTGTTAGCGGTCCATTATAATACACGTTAAGTGATAGGTGAGTGACAGATGCCAGACTCGGTGAATTGATTAAGTCAGTGGCATATCGATAGGAGGGGAATTGGCGCAGTCGGACCATCTCCTCCCACTAAACTGGTTCATTTTTCAATGACAGAGAATTTTGGTCATTTTTAAGGAAAACAAACGGTAACGTTGTAGTCAATTTGTCAATGCATTTCCAGCTACACCCCACTAGTTCTATTACTTACTAGAGATACATTCATATTCCATCCTCATGTAATTGGTTTTACTTAGATATTCGCCAGTTTTGCAGGGAGTATCCATCCATGCAATCGGTATACCGATGCAACTCCGTCGACCATTGCATGAAAAATAGTGTGCCAGGCCATCACCAAGATATCTGAAAAGAAAGCAAAACAAGCTACATATGTTTTCACTACTATTATTACTACTACTATTACAACTGCTACTACTAGTAGTAGTTTCGATCTGGTTATCTAGCATACAGGCAGTTTTGTGATACTTCTTCAACACTGTCTTTCGCTGTCACGTGATCAAACTTTCGGATATTCTGTTTGATGCTAGTGAAGCAAGGACATACGAGAAGATGTTATTTTAGAAGAAAAAAATGATCAATATTGATCCACATATCTTAAAAAACCCCGTCATATTAAATTCTAGAAAAGGTGTAAGATAACTGATAGTCTTCATCAATTTTTAGATAGCTCCATAACTACTATTTTGAACTCAGCAATGTCAAAAGAATGATGATGAACTATTTCAAAAGAAAATCATCCTACTAAATAGTTAGTATGAGTGAGCAAGTTATGTTTGTACTCTTGGCGGTTCCAGGGTCCCCAAGCGGCCCACTCGTCTAAAGAGCTCTCTGTTACAAATCACTTCCATCTCACCTCTGTCTGTGTGGGTTCGAGTCTTTGGCTTGGCCAATGTGGGTACGTGAGAAAGCTTGCCATTAGCCTCTCGTGGGTTGGTGTTTCTTTCTTCCCGGGGTTTTCCCGGGTTCTTCCTCTATCAGTTATATCAGTATAGCCTATCATGTGATGAAAAATGACATAAAATCGCAGAACAACAACACTGCTGAGATCTATGGCGTTTTTAATTACTTATACAAGAGTAATCCGATGCAAAGTTCATAATGATGCATACTGTCATATTTATCAAGACTTTGTCACTTCATAATTTAAATTATCAGGCACCTAGACAGTTTCGTATATTCCGGATCCACCGAGTTTATGGCTTTGCATCGTAATAAGAATACAGCTTTTTCTGTACCTGATGTTGGGCAAAATGGAAGAAACAGTAATTAGTAACGACGACGAATCTAGTCAGATACACATCGCCTTCCCTCTAGACTGGCGTCCGGGAAGAGGATTGGGTGAGGGGTCATCCTACCATAACAACATTTCACCAAATCTTTATTTATTTCTTGTGAATATTTAGCGTTTGTTTAATCAGGATGGGTATTTTATATCCATTAGTATTCAATGGCAGGAGATGGTAATTAGGTAATATATTCAATCCACTTGCTGACAAACTTTTTTAAGGCATGATGGAAACATTCTCGAATTATTTTTAATATGTGATGAAACTGTTTTGTGTTGTAATTTTTGGGGCTTCTTTTAAAATATGTAGTCGGACACAGCAAGCAATTCCAAGATTAGAATAATAATAATAATAATAATAATAATAATGAGGACTTTGTATAGCGCCTAATCTTTAGAAGCTCTAAGCGCTTTTTAACATTAGACAACACCTATAAGATAAAATACATATATAATGATATGATTACAAAAACAGACATCATTAAATTAGAAAACATAAAAAACATGCTGAAGATATTTAAGGTAGGAAACATTATTAGGCTTTAAGTTTGTTCTTGCAGTCGAAATAAGTGAGTTTTGAGAGCACTCTTGAATGGGATCACTGTGTCTTTGTGTCTAAGTTCAGTGGGCAATTCATTCCACGTTGCTGGGCCCTGGTATGCAAATGAACGCTGTCCATGTGGCTTTGTTTTCATAGTGGGAATAATGAGTATACGACTGTCAGAAGAGGAGCGTAAGTATCTTTCTGGTGTGTACACATGGGTGAGGTCGGATAGGTATGTTGGACTGGAGTCCATCATTGAAACGTAGCATAGAGAACAAATTTTGTGTTTGATTCTGAATCGAATGGATAGCCAGTGTAGGGTACAGAACGGCGGGCAGGTGTGCTCTGATCATGGTACTCTAAATTTGATCCGAGCAGCTGTGTTTTGAACTTTTTGAAGTTTCTGGAGTAGATATTGAGATGAACCAGACAGAACTGAGTTACAATAGTCCAGTCTTGAAAGTACTAATGAACACATAAGTGTTTTAGTAGCATCAACTGAAAGATATTTGTGAATGGAGCTGATGCGTCTCAGCTCAAGATATGCAGCCTTGCATATGTTCATGACATGTTGGTGCAATTTGAGAGTACTGTCCAGAGTAACACCTAGGTTTCGTACTGATTGAGTGAATTTAATGTTGGTGTTGCTGATATTTATTGTTTGAGATAAATGATGTGAATGAGAAAGTCTTTGTGTTGTGATCAGAATGGTCTCAGTTTTATCATTATTCATCTGCAGCTTGTTACATGTCATCCATGATTTCACATCAGAAATGCACCTCTCTACACCTTGGATGGTAGCATCAACTTCAGTTGGATGGCTAGATTTGTATATTTGGGTGTCAGCAGCGTACAATTGGTGAGACACTGGATGATGATCTATGACACCTGAGAGCGGCTGAGTGTATAAAATGAATAGAAGAGGTCCAAGAACAGACCCCTATGGAACACCACAACATAGACCAATTGGGCTGGAGTGTATTCCATTTGCAGACACAACTTGCGTCCTGTTGACCGAGTAGGACTTGAACCACAGTAAGGCTGTATCATGAATGCCAAATACATGCTGGAGACGGTGAAGTAATATATCATGAGTTCATCGTTGAAGAAGTATATACAGCACGGGGTATTCATTCTAGACAGTAATACACACCACTATAACTGATAGCTGCTATCAGAATTTTCCATTATTTATATTACTTTAAGATATACGCGAGTTATATCGTGGGTGTGTGTGTGTGTGTGCGTGCGTGTGTGTACGAGAGAGAGAGAGGAATTAAAAGAGGCACGCTATACTCGTCTACTTCTATGAACTCATTTATGTTTGATTCAGTGTATTTCTTTGTACACACCATTTTATTTCTCAGTTTCCATTTACTTTGAATATATGCATATATATTTTGCATATAAATAACTAAAGTATTTCAGCTTCATATATTTATACAATATATTATGCTTGGTGTTTTACACACACACACACACACACACACACACACACACTGACAAATGTCAGTTTCAAGCAATTTACCACATAATGTATTTTTGACAATTTGTTATGTGGACATGCTTGCTTCTATCTACTCACTCGAGTAGATGTACAATAAATATGTCGGTACAGGTGATATACGTACACCTTCATGTACCCTTTCCCATAATGAGGGGAACAGACTATAGGATATTTGCGGGTTTTGTGGTAATCGCTTAGCAGGACATATAAAAAGAATAGAAAACAAAGAAAGAAAAAAATTTAATAAAAGTATTTGCGATCTTCAGTCAAGGTGAAAATAAAATCCATAAATTGATTAGAAACTTGGGGTGTATGTATACAGCTTAACGAGAACATACAGTTATTTCGAGAATAGGGATTATACATATAAAAATTGACGTGTCTTATATATATATATATATATATATATATATATATATATATATATATATATATATATATATATATATATATATATATATATATATATATATATATGTGTGTGTGTGTGTGTGTGTGTGTGTGTGTCACGTGTTTGAGTGGGCTGCTTAAGAAAGGGAAGATAGCACATAAAGTGAATATGACGCTATGGTCTTGCTACGTGCGAGTAGTAAATGGGGCCACCCTACGTACAATGGGAATTAGCATTACAGGGACCCCTGGGCCACTCTACGTACAAGGGAAATTTAACATGACGAAAAATCGTGGGCCACTCTACGTACAAGGGGAATTGAACATGGTGAAAAATCGTGGGTCACTCTACGTACAAGGGGGAATTTAACATGGGGGAATAGAGTTTGGGTTTGTCTAGGGACAAGGGGAATTGAATATGGGACTTTTTTTAAAAATTTTTTTTTTAAAAATTTAAATTTAAATTTAAATTTAAATTTAAATTTAAAAAAAGGGGTAGGCAATGGAAAGGCTATCTCTTTTCGAGAAATATGGCTGGCCCTGAAAAGGGCCTTTGGGTTTATGTTAATGTATCCATTAACATAAAGGGCACCGCATTGGTCTTCTTCTTCTTGTTCTTAGGCTGCGTCTCACTGTTGGTCCGTAAATCAGCACTCTTTTCAGGCATCCTTGTCTTTCAACGTAGATCCTACGTATCCACAGACTGGTGTTTGTCCTGTGGACAACGGTCCACTTGGATCGGACATACATGGGTATGTCCGTCCTAAACATCATGGAAGACACAAGGGTGGATGACTCAACTGTGGTCCACATCTTGAAGCGACGAGAACAGGTGAATCAATGTAGTGAACTGCGCTTATTTATAGGCAGAGGTAGGATTGAAACGGATTGAGTTCATTCACCAATCCGAACACGCGTTACAAAATTCAGTCAGCTCGCATCCAATCCGAAGAGAACAGTTTGTGATGTCACGTGGTCTATATAGATTCGCTAGCGCTTGTGTGCAGTCAATCTATGCGACAGTGATTCAACATGACGGAAACTCAGAAAACGATCCATTGGGGTGCACCAGCAGGGGAGACTGCCCAAGGGAACCCGGACTTACTTTCAGAAGAGGTACATTGGGATTTTGTGGATTTTCTTACCTCGTAAGAATTTGTTCCGGAACCTTCGTTACCTTCTTCATTACCGCAAGTGGAGAATTTTAGACAGAGACAGAAAGAAGAATTGGAGAAATTTATACAACGACAAAAGGAAGCGGAACAAGCTTTTCTCCTACAGCAGCAGCAGCAGCAAGAAGAAGAGGTAAGAAAAAAACAACAGCAACAACAGCAAGAAGAAGTAGCAGCAAAGAAACAAGAGGGTGAAAATCAAACGGTCACGGTACTGATGTATCAGACTTCTTTATCACGACCGAAGAGAATACGACCTTCCCGAGCTAAACACGTCAACCCTGTGACTAAGCCTGCCGTACCACCCTTAGTGATTTCAACTCAATCATCATCATCAACATTACGCAGTTCAGAAGTAGGCCTTGGCCGTGGCAAAGGCTTAAGGCAGTTAAAGTTGATTGGTTAAACTCACCCCTACACCAAAAAAGGCCCTTTTTAGGGCCACCCACATTTCTCGAAAAGAAATACAATTTCAATTTGCCAATAACTAAAAAAAAAAAAACCCACTCATTTTACCCTTATAGTACGTGTCTGTGTATGAGTGCGTGAGTGTAGCTTCTTATTTTAAAATCAAAACTCAAAGACACTTACCTTGTATCATTAATGTATTCTTTTCTCCATTTTTTACAATCCAATTCACAATTCACAACACAACACTTTAATTAAAAGTTCATTGACTTCTTCTTTCTCCTTATTTAGTCTTTCTGTTTTTTGAATTTCTTCACCGTCTTTTCCTCATTTTCTTCCCTTCTTCTTTTCTTCTCCTGTTTCTTTGCCTCTTGTAAATAGAATTGTCTTCTTTCTTCCTCTTCTTCCTCTGAAGAATCCCTCTCTTCTTCCGAAGAATCCCTCTCTTCTTCTGAAGAATCCTTCTTTTCTTCTGACTCCTCTTGATTCTTTTTTGGGCAATCTGGAGACCAATGTCCTTTTTCTTTACAATAATAACAGGTATCTTGACTTTTGTCTTTTTTAGCCCCTGTTTTTTTTCTTTTTTGACGGTCTGGACACTCTGAAGACCAATGCCCTTTCTTCTTACAGATATAGCAAGTATCTTGACTTTTATCTCGAAAGGAAGGAGAGTAGTCCGTGGGCTGGTCTGAAGAGAATTTTCTAATGACCCCTCGCAAAGCTCTGACGAAACGTTCGATTTGGTTAGTCTCTTCCATCGTTGTGCTCGGCTTGAGAGTGAAATGAATAGTGAAAAGGACAAGACACACACCCTTTTATATACGCTGGTCTGCCATGACTATAAATTAGTCTATGGTGTTTAAACTTGAGTCATTTGACGTTTTGCACTCAAGATGAAACGATCCTATTCATTCGAGAAGAAAGAAGAAGAAGAAAGTAAGAGGCAGAAACGTGATCTATCGCCTCGTACCAGGGCTGAAATCTTGGCACAAATTCATGCCAGTGATTTTGAAGAGGACATGAGTGAACCAGAATCCGAACCCTCTAAACCAAGTTCACCACCCTTAGTCAACCCTGAAAAGTACTATTCCATTCGAGAGACGGAAAAGCGCTCCTCTAGAAAATTTAGAACCACGGCTTACACCTACACGGTGAAGTTTAAAGATTTCAAGTCCGACGTACCCTTAGAGAAAGCAGAAGGGTTTATCACCGAGATGTAGGATTCTTTGCTCACCGCACTCAAGCGACAATGTCAACCCAAAGAAGACGATCGCTTGACACTATCCATAGATCACGACGGTTTGAAATCCCCTGTTTGGATCGAGTTTAGCAGACCCGCAGAACTAACCCCTTCCAAAGTCATGGACAAGATTCAACACGTACAACAATCTAATGACCAGTTTGACATCACCGATGGTAAAGCCACACTGAAAATGGCCCACGTCTCTCCTCCTCAAGGGACTGGACGCAAAAAGATGTTATTGGTGGACGACCTTCGCAACACCAAAACAAGTCTCGTCCGAATTAACAACCCTCAAGACCAGATATGTTTAGCTCGAGCCATCGTGGTGGGACGAACCTATGCCAACAAGAACGACACGACAGAATGGAAAAGAGCCTGGAACACTATTCAACGTTCCCATCGAGCCAAACAACGAAATGAAGCAGAACTCCTGTTGCAACAAGCTGGTCTGTCCAAAGACACACCCTGTGGCATTCCTGAGATGCAAAAATTGCAAGATGCCCTAGCTCCACGCTACACCTTGAAAGTGCACCCTCAAGAAATGCGCGGACCTCTGTTGTTTCGAGGCCAAGACTTTAAGGACGGAAAATACATTCATGTTTATTAACACGATGACCATTTCGATACCATTACCACTATCATCGGATTCCTGGGATACAGATATTACTGTGAGAAATGTGATTATGGTTATAACAATCGAGAGCAACACAAGCATTGTGGATGGAAATGCCCAGGATGTTTGGCCTCTCAACCCTGTCTGAGCGAAGAACCAGTGCCTTGTTCGACTTGTCTGCGTACGTTTGTCAGCCCTACCTGTTACCAACAACATTTGAAAACACAAGGTTCACAGAAGAAATGTGCTTGTCAACTCCTGAGATTGTGCCCTACCTGTGGACAAGGCCTACGTACTAATAGTACCAAGGCACACGTATGTCGAGGAAAGAAAAAATGTCACATTTGTCACCACATCGTGGACTTGGAACACGAATGTTACGTGCAAAAATACCAACCCCCACCAGAGAAAGAGGACGGTCACAAGAAGAAAGGCAATTTCATCTTTTTCGATTTCGAATGCATGCAAGAAACCGGCATTCACATTCCTAATTTCTGCGTGGCTCATCGAGCGTGCGAGAAGTGCATTCAAGAACCTATCTTCAGTCATTGCCCTCACTGCAGCAAGATTCCTGGAGGGCGTGAAAAAATCTTTCGAGGACCGAACACGTTAGCCGATTTTGCCCAATGGGTCTTAGACCCTATCGACAAGACGTGGAGCCAAGAGGACATCGAACGTTACGGAGATTGTCATCGTCATGCCACAGTGATGGCTCACAATTTCTCCGGATACGATGGACAGTTTCTTCTCAGATACTATACGGAACAAGGCACCGAGCGTCCTAAAGTGACTTTGAACGGAGCCAAAATCATTTTCATGCAAGTGGGACAAGTGCAGTTTAAAGATTCGATGAGTTACTTGGCCATGCCTTTGAGCCGAATGCCTAAAACGTTTGGAATGACAGAAATGGCTAAAGGGTACTTTCCACACTTTTTCAATACGGAAGCCAATCAACACGCCGTTCTACCCCATTTACCTGAGGCTCACTATTACGACCCCGACAACATGCGTACCGAACAACGAGAAGATTTCTACGCTTGGTACCAGGCTCACGCCTCGGACCCTTTCGACTTTCAGGAAGAAATGCTAAAGTATTGTCGTTCCTACGTGGACATTTTACGACGTTGCTGTGGAAAATTTCGAGAACTGTTCATGGAACACGGAGGGGTCGATCCTTTGAAAGAAGCTTGCACCATTGCCAAAGCGTGTTCCTTAGTGTATCGACAACGATTCATGCCTGAAAACACCGTGGCTGTCATCAGTCCTCAAACGACCCACTTTGTCAAACGTCAATACTCGGTCAAAGCCCTACGTTGGTTACATTACTTGTGCGACAAGGAAGACAAATGGATTCAGCATGCCCGCAACGGAGGGGGTGAAAAGACCATCGGAACGTATTCGGTCGATGGCTGGGACTTAGAAAACCCCAAGATCGTGTACGAGTTTAACGGTTGCTTATTTCACGGATGTCCCGTCTGTTACCCTGACCGTGACACTAAAAATCAGTTTTTACAACGGACCATGGAAGACTTGTACCAGGACACTTGTCAGCGACGCCTAAAGTTAGAACAGCAAGGATACCAAGTGGTGGAAATGTGGGAACACGAGTACGATCACCGTATGAAAACCGATCCCGAGTTTAAACGCCTCGTGGAAAGTTACCAGTTCATGGACCCACTGAAACCGAGGGATAGTTTGTACGGAGGAAGGACCAATGCCACCTCTTTGCTGTACCAAGCCGACGAAGAGAAAGGAGAAGAAATCAAATACTTGGACGTGTGTTCGCTGTATCCCTACGTGTGCAAATATTGTCGCTTTCCTGTAGGACACCCACAATTGCTGACGGAACACATCGACCTTAAAAACATTCGACAATACGAAGGCTTGATCAAGTGCAAAGTTTTGCCTCCCACGAACCTATACCATCCCGTCTTACCTCACCATTGTCAAGGCAAACTGATGTTTTCCTTGTGCCGTACTTGTGCCGAAACGTGCAACCAAGACCAACCTTGCCATCACACCCAGGAAGAACGTGCCTTGACGGGAACCTGGGTCAGCGTAGAATTGTTCAAAGCTCTGGACATGGGATACCAACTGTTAGAAGTGTACGAAATTTGCCACTTTCCTAAGACACAACAATACCACAAGGGTGACCCCACGCAGAAAGGCATTTTCGCCGACTACGTGGATGCCTTTTTGAAACTGAAGCAAGAAGCCAGCGGCTATCCGTCCTGGTGTCACACTCCCGAAGACCAAATACAATTCAAAGAGAAACACTATGAACAAGAAGGCATCTCTTTAGACCACATAGAGAAAAACGAAGGCAGGCGATCGTTTGCCAAAGTGATGTTAAATTGCTTGTGGGATAAAATGGCACAACGACCGTGTTTACCCAAGACGGAATATTTGACAGAACCTTCCCGCTACTTCCAGATGATTCACGACAAAACCAAATACATGAAACACGTGGACGTCGTTCGAGAAGATTTGATCTTGGTCAATTACGAAGAAGATCTGGACTTTGTACAAGACGACCCTTTTGGAAATGTCATCATTGCGGCTTACGTGACAGCTCATGCTCGCTTAAAATTGTACGAAGCTTTAGAACTGTTAGAAGAACGCGTCCTGTACTTTGACACGGACAGTTGCATTTACATCCATCACCCGATTCAACATCACCCTGACATCGAAGGAGACCGTTTAGGAGCCTGGACAGACGAGCATCCCGACGACAAGATTCTAAGTTTCGTCAGTGGCGGCCCCAAAAATTACGGCTACGAACACCGGGACAAACAAGGAGAAGTGCACACGACGTGCAAAGTGAAAGGACTGACTCTGAATCATCGTACCAGTCGAGTGGTCAACTTTGGGGTATTGAAAGAAGCCTTGCAATCGGGAGAGGATGGAAACTTTAAAGTGACCACCTATCAACCGAACAAGATTGTACGTTTACCCACTCACCACATCGTCAGTCGACCCTTGGAAAAAGTCTATCAAATTGTATACCAGAAGCGAGTGCGACTTCCCAATCACTTTACGTTGCCGTACGGTCACGTCGGTATTGGTCTGTATATAAAAAGGAACCCTAGGCAAGATCGATAGTTCATTGTTCATTGAAGTAACTTACCATGTCGTTGACGAAGAAGAAACCAGATTGGTTTGGCTTGGACCCAAGAGGTGGCCCAGTATGCACGAGAGTTATTCAAGGAAAAAAGTTACTTTTCAACCCGTGTTAGTGACGGTGCCAGAAGAACCCGTCCCCCAGGACGGGACTGTCGTGGACAGGCCTGAAAGACCCTTTCGGGAGGACACTTGTGTGACCTTACCCCCTACTATAGAACTGGTTAGAACTTTACCCAAAACATGTGGTTGTTGTACAGACACTTGTTTTTATTCCACGTTCATGGTTATCATGTGCCTTTTATTCTTGTACTTAAGCCTTTGGCTTTTATGTATTTTTGTCTTTCGTATTCATGTTTGAAAAAAAACATTCAATAAACGTGTTCTGAAAAAAGTATATAAACTCTTGTCTTGTCTGTTTTCGTGTCACAAGTGACATTCCTAACACTATGGCTACCTCTGCTGTCTCTGCTCCCTCTTCGTCTACTGTCAAAGTCATCGACGAACACTTAGATCGTGCCAGTTGGGAGGCTTTGTATCTTCGCCATCCCTTTAACATGCTCATTGCTGGACCTGGCGGTTCAGGCAAAACCGAATTCGTCAAACGTTTGATCGAACATAAACATCATTTGATCGATCGGCCACCTCAACGGATCGTGTGGTGTTACAAAGAGTGGCAATCGGCGTACAACCTCTTGCGAGAAAGTCAAGGCGATTCCATCGTGTTTGTGGAAGGCATTCCTAAAGAAGACGATGGCATCGTCTCTGACTCCCGTCAAACCCATTTGGTCATTTTCGACGACATGTTAGGAGAAGACGAAGAAGAAATTAAACTGTGGTTCACGCGCAAAGGGCATCACCGTAATGCCAGTGTCGTTTACATCACCCAAAATTTGTTTCAACAAAGTAAAGCCCATCGCACCATCAGTCTCAATGCGCATTACGTGGTCTTGTTTAAAAGCCCTCGAGATAAATCGCAAGTGCAAGTCTTAGCCAAACAGTTAGGAACGCCTTGGCTGACTCAGGCGTACGACGATGCCACTCAAACGCCACACGCCTATTTACTCGTCGATTTGAAACCTACGACTCCCGAGGATTTGCGATTTCGTACCCACTTGTTTCACCACTGGTGCCAAGACGGAGGGCCTGTCCTGTACACGTCTCCGTCCTCGACTTCATTTCACTCCCCATAAAAAAATCTATAAAAACCTCAGACCCTTTTTCGTCTGTCTCACTCAGTGCGAACATGACGTCCCTTCAGTCGCATCTTCCCGTCAAATTGATTCGTGCCTTGTATGGCATCAGTCGAGAAAAAAATCCACAAACACGAGCTCGTGTCTTAGAAGCTAGTCTCAAAGAAGTCTTACGATGGTTCACGGTGACGGCACGTCAATTACTCCAAGGAATCATTCAGATTCCTCACCAAACCAAACGCTTTTTCGATCGAAACAAAGTCGCTTTGGTCCAACTGGCCGATCCCCGCATCGACACTCAAACCAAAAAACAAATCATTTTGAAACCTGGAGGGAGCGGTACTCTAGGAGGGGTCATCATTCGCTCTCTCTTAAGATGGGATCCTAATGACCCCAAAGTTATCCCCAAGACAAAAGTCCAACGAAGCCCCAAGAAGAAAAAGACCAGGTCCCCAAGGAGAACTTCTCCAGTGGCAGGACCCTCCTCTTACCAGACACCACCACCCCGGAAAAAGAAAGGAAGCCCCCAGAAAAAGAAACAGAGAAAAAGTCCCCAGAAAAAGAAAAGTCCACAGAAGAAAACTAGTCGCAAGAGAGGCACTTCGGCCAGGACGCAACCTTACACTCGCAAACCACGATCTGCCACGGCAGTGACTGCGTCTCCGGCAGTTTGTCCACTTCTCCGTTGATGACACCAGGAACTGAAGAGTACCTGGAGACGTTGATCACACCAAGAACTTCTCCGTTGATGACCCCCAAAAGAACTTCCCCAGTGGCAGGACCCTCCAATTTAGTGGCAGTGGCTGCTGCTCACAAAGTACCTTCTCCCAAAATCAAAGTCCATGAAAGATCGGGCATGTTACAAAGTTTACTGGATTTGTTCAAGCAAGAACTGGCTCGATTTAGTCCATTGCGTACCCCTGCACGACGTGTCATGCCTGTCCTCAAACTGATACGACGTCAAGACAATCAGTGGCGACGCGTTCCAGTATAAAAAAGGCCTGTGACCAAGTAGGGTATCAGTGTTTTTTCTGGTGCTCCTGAAGACTCAAAGATGTCACCCTCCAGAAAACCCCAAGGAAAGAAAAGGAAAGGACTGCCAAAACGTTTAGCCAAACATGGGGACATGTTATGTGTCCTGTCCAAAGCTTCTCCAAACCTACGAAAAAAACTCATTCAAACGGCCTCCAAAGAGGTCATCGATACCGTGTGCGAATGTTGTTTGAACGTTTTGAAAGGCACGATCCCTTTGTCCAAACACCAGAAACAATGCTTGGGCAAACATCGTCACGTTCTTCGCCAAATGGTTCAAAAGAAAATTCCCATTCGTCAAAAAAAGATGTTGGTCCAACGTGGAGGCATTTTGCCTCTCTTGTTAGGCCCGATATTGAAAGGAGTCTTGGGAACCATGTTGGGAGGACTGGTGGGAGCAAGATAAAAAGGCCCTCGGAAGTCCCAAGATCTCAGAATCGACCGCTGACAACCCCATGGAAGGACGAAAACTAGCTTTAGTGCCTTACAAACGATGGATGGAATACCATCGGTGGCAAGAACAACGCACCCCGCATTTACCTCCCAATCCCAATTTGAGCGAGATGTCCCAGTTACAACACGAATTGCAGTCCTTGATGGGTCGCCAAGATTTCTCCGAAACAGAAAAATCGCAAAAGTACGGTCAACTCTTGCAACGACTGCAACTCTTTCACCAGAAAGCTTTAGACGAAACAGCTCTACCCACTCTGAAAGATTTTAAGACCTTGATGAAAAGTTCAGCACCATCACCAGTACCAGTACCAGTACCAGTACCACCACTACCCGTGACCAAGACAGAAAAAGGAGAAGAAGAAGAAGGGTTTCAAACTCCACCAGAAAAAGTACGCAAGTTAACAACACCACCTACCTCCAGAATTGGATGGATTAAAAAGATGATGGCCACCCCTTCTTCATCACAAGAGAAAAAGAAAGTGAAGACAGAAGTGAAACAAGAACCGATATCCCCCACTCAGACATCCTCCTCTTCGACACCTATTGCCGGCCGCACACGCAAAGCATTGCAATCCAAGAAAGTACCCCAAGAGAAAAAGAGTAACATCCTCCAAGAGTGGGTGTCTTATTAACACACCAACCAACACAAAAAAAATGGAAAAAGTCTTAGCCAGCATTTACTACGATCCCTCCCATCCTGCAGGTTACGCAGGAGTTCAAAAATTGTATCGTGCTGCCAAAACGCGACTGAAAAGTCTCCGTTTACCTCAAGTGCAACGATGGTTACAAGAACAAGCTACCTACACTTTACACAAACCCATTCGACGCAAGTTTGCCAGAAGTCGCACCCGAGTGGAAGGGATCGATCATCAATGGCGAGCCGATTTAGCCGATGTCTCTCATTTGGCCAGTTACAATCGTGGCTACAAATATTTGTTTTGTGTCATCGACGTCTTTTCCAAATTTGCCTGGGTCGTGCCCTTGACTTCCAAATCGAGCAGCGAGTTAGTGCGAGCCCTGCAACGGGTGTTGAAACAAAGCGGTCGTCACCCTCTTCGATGGCAAACGGACAAAGGCACCGAATTTCTGAACCAAGCTTTCCAAAAAGAATTAAAGAAACGTGACATTCATTTTTTTACCACCGAGAATCCCGAAACCAAAGCCAGCATCGTGGAACGTTTTCAACGCACTTTGAAAGAACGCATGTGGAAATATTTTACGCATCACCACACTCTGAAGTACATCGACATCTTACCACACCTGGTGCAAGCGTACAACCAATCTTACCATCGAAGCATCGGACGTGCCCCGCAAGACGTGACTCCCGACAACGAAGTGTTGGTGTTTGAGCGCCAGTTCGGTACGTCCCCGACGAGGGCTGTCCCCAAGAAAAGTGGAGAGTTGGTCGTAGGAGATTGGGTGCGCATTGGCAAAACCAAACGCACTTTCGACAAAGGTTACTTACCTAACTGGACGACCGAATTGTTTCGCGTCACTGGACGAGTGCATGGCCGTCATCCTGCCGTCTATAAATTGGAAGACATGAACGGAGAAGTGCTCAAAGGAACGTTTTATTTGCCCGAGTTACAACGTGTCACCAAAAAAGAAGACGACGTGTACGACATCGAAAGCATTCTCGAACGCAGAACCCGTAAAGTGGGCAAACGACGTGTCAAAGAAGTCAAAGTACGTTGGAAAGGATATCCACCCAGTTTTGATTCTTGGATCGACGCTTCGCAAGTCATCGACTATAAAAAGAAGTGACCATCATGCCCTTTCACACAGCAGACGCAGCTACGTCGACCACTCCTTCTTCACCTAGTTCTTCTGTGCAAGATTTACAAAAACAACCCTTGTGGGTGTGGTGTGGAGAACGTGTGCCTAAAACGCAAATCGTCTTTTTCTGCCAAATCTTCGTGGTGTATTGTGTCATCGGGGCAGCCATTGCCAATTTGAGTTTGCAACAAGGAGACAAACAATTGTGGACCATTTTATTGAGCAGCTGCATCGGTTACCTGCTTCCTAATCCCTCCCTGAAATTCTCCTCGAACGGGAACCCCGGGAACCTTGTGTCCAGTGCCAGTGCCAGTCACCACTTCAACCACAATCAGAACCCCATTTTAGACGGAGACACGCCTCTGACGTCCAGTAACCCCTCAGACAGCCACAGAACTCTGGAATTATGAGTCACCAAAACCAATTTTACTTAACCTTACCCAGTGACAGTTCCATGGAGGTGTTTCCCCACAACACGTTGTGCTGTTACACGGCCAAATTACCTCAGGCCATCCCCTTAGATCACGAAGCCCATTGGGAAGTGGCTTTAGTAGAAATCATTCACCCGACCCAAGTCCTCAATGTCCTTCCCAATCAAAATTTTTTTGATGTGGAAGTTCATGACGAGCAAATGCAACAGTGGATGGATAGCAATGTCAAATATGACAAGAAAACCCGTACACAAAAGTACATCACCTATCACTTGTTCATTCCCCCAGGCTATTATTTTAGTGGTCAACATTTGGTCAGCACCATAGCCTCCAGGTTTAATGTCGTGTTTCTGAAAGCTTTGGAGCATGTCAACAAAAGTGTCACCATGGAGTACCACAAAGCAGCTCGTCGCTTCTTGATGAAATTTGAACGGAGTAAAATCATGTCCATTTTATTTTGTCCTGAATTGTTTGACATGTTGGGCGGAGACATGGACATGAGAAAGACCATGCTCAAGAAAAACGAATTACCCATCGTTTACGACAACGAGTCTTTTAGCAAGTTATTTCGTGCCCCGGTAGAACTGAACCAAGGACTGAATTTGATGTTCGTGTATACCGATGTGGTGGAGCACAACGTGGTGGGACACACCTCCGTACCGTTACTGCGTGTCATTCCTTTCAAAGTAGATTCTGTCACGAACGCTGACGAGGAAGGTGGAAACACTTACCACGTCCACCGCGAATTTGTCCATCCTCACTATTTGCCGGTCAGCAAGTTGTATTTGGACACGGTCAACATTGCTATAAAAGGAGATTTGGGACAAAATATTCCATTCACCAAAGGAAAAGTCACGGTGAAACTCCATTTTCGAAAACGGTTCTCTCACGACTCGTAAGTAAGTCATGTATCCAGTGTACCGAGGGGTTGCTCGACAGCGAGGACACGGTTTAGGAGATATGTTAAAATCGGCCTTTCGTTCGGTGGCCCCGGTGTTGAAACCGATGGTGACACGCGGATTGCACGCCTTGAAAGATGCGGCAATGACGCAAGGCAAAGAATTTCTCCAAAATGTCATCATCGACAAACAAAACCCTAAAGAAGCCTTCATGAGGGCAGGCAAAAATGTCTTGCTGAAAACGGGCAAAGACATTTTAGGCCGACAAGACACACCTATAAATGCCCTGCACGCTACCGAGTCAGGCATTCAGCAAGGACAAGGCAGAAAGAGACGACGCAGAAAACACCCTTTCACCAGACTTCAAGCGAGAAAGGCCAAGAAAAGAAGAACCGTTCGAGATTTAGACGTTTTCGATTATTGAGAAAGAACAAAAAAATGATGCACCGAGAGTCTTGCGCTTGTTCCAAGACGGAACTGGATCTGTTTGCCATGCCCCCCACCATGATGACCATGCAAGAATCCCAATGGGTGGAATTTCATCCCGTCTCCTCACTGGCCGATTCCGCTCCCATCGAGTTTGAAATCAAAGGACAGCCCGAAGATTACATCGATCTGAATAGCAGTTACTTGTACCTGAAAGTCAAAATTCTAGATAAGACTGGAGGTGCTATAGACGATGAAGCAGTAGCTCCCGTCAACAATTTCATGCATTCCTTGTTCAGTGGAGTGGACTTGTACTTGAATAACAAACTGGTCAGTAGCAGCATGGATACTTACCCTTATAGTGCCTACCTGGAAAATCTCTTGACGTACGGAATAGATGCCAAGAACACTCATCTCAATGCCTGTGTGCTATGGGAAGCTGACGAACCTACCAAGTTTGAAAATTTGGAAACTGATGAAAAGAAAGAGAACAATGACGGATTTGTAGAACGAAGAAAGAGAATCACGGGAGTCGACACAAGTTTAGAACTGATGGATCGTTTGCATTTGGACATGTGGTTGCAAGAAAAGTATTTGCTGAACGGGGTGGATATCCGTCTGAGACTGAATCGTAGCAGTGCCGCTTTCCATTTGATGGCTGATAGTGACGGTTACAAAACCAAAATCCTAGAAGCCAGACTCTACGTACGCCGTGTGGAAGTGTTACCTAAAGTGGGAAACGACATCAATCAGACGTTGAGCAGAACGACTGCCAAGTATCCCATACGACGGGTGGAAGTGAAAACCTTCACCATTCCCAAGTGACAGCGATCCATGATCGAAGATCATCTGTTCAAGGACAGTTACCCAAACGTTTGATCGTTGGTATCGTCGAGAATACAGCCTTCAACGGAGCTGCCGAAAAAAATCCTTTCTACTTTCAACACTTTGGCGTGTCCAAAATCGAAGTCAGTCGCGATGGCAAAACCTTGTGTACCCGACCTTTCGAACCTGACTTTGCCAAGAAGAATTACTTGAGATCGTACTTGTCCCTGTACGAAGCCACCGGCCAGTTAGGAACCAACACCAGTCACGGTATTACGTACGAGGATTATGCAGGAGGCTACGCTTTGTGGGCTTTTGATTTCACTCCAGACCAAGGCAGCGACGAGGGACATTTCCACCCTATAAAATCCGGCCAGATTCGTGTGGAAATTCAGTTTAAAGACCGAGACCCTGATGAAACAGTGAACGTCATCCTGTATGCAGAATTCGATAATACCATAGAAATCAACAGTTTGAGAGAAGTCATCCTAGATTACTAGAAACCATGGAAGACTGTTGTCCCTCTTTACCTAGTGGAGAAACTTTGGACATGAAATGTGAGGAGACCGTGGAAAAAGAAGAAGTGATCATGATGAAGTCGAGATGGCCAGAACAAGAAGCCCATTTAGTCTCCTGTTTTGCCAAACACTTGGTCGAAAAAATGACGGAACTGATCAAGAAAAATTGCTATGGATGTCAAAACGATCATCCCAGTCAAATTCAACATGATAAATGCCTGATGTTAAGTCAAGAAGAAAAATTGAACGAATATCTGGACGAAGCTTGGAGTCTCATCTCGGACAAAGACGTGTTGCACCAGTGGTATAAAGACTTGCGTGAACATTCTTGTCCACCATTAACCACTCAAGAGATCCATCGTATCGAAGCTCTCCTGAATCAGAGTGAGGAAACATAACGAATAACCGTTTATTCGTCAGACATTTTCAAGCAAAAAGTCAGGATCGAATTGACGACTTATTATTACCTGTGAAGAAGAAGAAAACACACACACAAATCAATGGATACCTGGGAACTTTATTACCTTTTGAACCACAGTTCGTATACGGCTTCTTGGAATCCTGTCGTCTGTGCTAAAGATGAACTCCCTCATCGCAAACCTAAAGACCATCAAGCTTACGTGATCAACACGGACGAAAGTCATCTCCCAGGAACCCACTGGGTAGCCGTCTACTTTCCTCAAGAAGGATGTGTGGAATATTTCGATTCGTACGGATTACCCCCTTTGGAAGACGATATCATCGACTTTATGAGAAGAAATGCTCAGACCACCCGATTCAATAACGTGAAATTACAAGGCACAGATTCCTTGGTGTGTGGACAGTACTGTGTGTATTTTCTGCATCATCGCAGCCTGGGCTATTCCTTAGAACATTTAGTGACTCATTTTGATCCTCGTTCTTCTACTAGAAACGATGTGAAAGTAGATCGATGGTTTTGTGACCATTATGCTTATCTTTTGTCTCAAGCTAGGAAACGTAGTGTCCATCAATGGCCTAATGATTTCCAAAAGTGGAAATCACAATTTCATTCACAACGTTGTCAGCCCTGTTTAAAGTAGATTGTCAATTGAGAAAAAAAATGTTAGTGATTTGAAAAAATTGTTTGATGTTATATTGTTGGATTATTGTTAAAAATGTTAGAGTTGTTGTTTAGTGTTAAGTGATTTTTGAATAAAAAATGTTGTGTTTTGAAACAAATGCCTTTGTCTTTTGTTTAGCTATAAGAATGTTGGATTGATGTTCTTTCATTTCTTACTATCCCTCTCATGACACTCACTGAACGTTGCGGCTCGAAAACCGTGTGGGGGATGTTTTCCTTCACGTCCGCGCTTTGACTTTAAGAACCGGGGTTGTTTCCAGTCTAACCATCCATTGTCGACTCATCCTCCTACGAAGATGTGCTCCAAACTAGCTAAGCTCAACGAAGCCTACGTGAATTTGCATAGGGTCAGACATAGTTTGATACCGAAGCCAGAAGAAATAGAGAATGTGAGAATGTTAAAAGTCACTGAAGACCTGATAGAAGAGCTCTTCAGAGAAGAAATGAACAGGGAGAAAGAAGAATGGACAGAGAAGTACAGACTTCAGAGACAGCAGCAACAGCAGCAACAACAGCAACAACAACAACAGCAGCAGCAACCTGAAGCTGACAGAGGCTTTGTCGATTGTCGTATCGACACCAAAGAGTTCTTCTTCTCTTTCCGAAGAAGCAGACCTATCGCCAGAAAGTCTATCCTCAGAGGACATCGCATTCTTAGAAACTAAAAAAAAGAATGCCATAGCAAACAAAAAAAAAAAACAGCCCTTTTCAGGGCTACCCAATACTCTAGAAAAGAAATAACTATTAATTTGCCAATGTGTGTAGGTAGAGTAGTGTGAATATAAACACTAACTCTTTTTTTAAAAAATGTGAGGGTATGTGTTTGTGTGTTTGTGTTTGTAAGTACTAAAGTAAGTTGGTGTGAATAGTAGATTAAAATAATGTTTTTTTGGTGTTTGAGGTGTATATTTGGGGTTAGATTGGATTGCTTTGCGTATGTGGATAGTCTATTGAAGTGATTTATAAAAAAATTTAAAATAGTGATGGGTAGCATAAAAAGTGAGTGAGTGTTTCTTTCAGGTCCGCGCGTTGTTGTTTTTGGTCATGATGTAGGTAAGATCAATTTTATGTTTTTAGGGGGATGTTTTCCTTCACGTCCGCGCTTTCACTATAAATTGAAACTCGTTCGGCAGTCCAACTACCCTTGTTGATTGATCAACACCAAAAATGAACACGAGACTGGAGAAACTGTTGGAACTTCATGTGCATCTGGAATATGCCAGGCGCATATTAAATAAACTGGCCGCGGAAGCCATTGTGGAGGAGGGAAGAATAAGAGAGGAGGAGGAAAGAAGAAACAAAGAAGAGGAGGAGAGAAGATATAAAGAAGAAGAAGAAGAAAGAAGATACAAAAAGGAGGAGAGAAGAAACAAAGAAGAGGAGGAGGAGGAAAAGGAGAGAAGAAAAAATTTCAGAATCCCAGAAACCGAAAATTGGGATTCTGAAGCCACATATCCTGCCTCTGCTCTCTCCCCCAAAAAGGTAAAAAGTAACTGGGGGACAAGATGTGTATGCGGCGCCAGGCCTGGAAAGTGCCACCATTAACCAGGTGTCCATGAAGTTCCAAAAAAACAGCCCTTTTCAGGGCTACCCAATACTCTAGAAAAGAAATAACTATCGATTTGCCAATGTGTGAATGTAGAGTAGTGTGAATATAAACACTAACTCTTTATTAATAGTGAGAGTGTATGTGTTTGTGTTTGTGTTTGTAACTGTTAACGTAGGTTGGTGTAAATAGTAGATTATGGGTTTCTTTATTGTTTATTTTGTGTGTTTGTGTTTGTGTTTGTAACTGCTCATGTAAGTTTGTGTAAATAGTAGATTATGGGTTTGTTTATTGTTTATTAGCGTATGTGAAGAGTATAGTTTTGGTTTTATTATATGAAATGAGAAAGTAGGGGATGTTTTCCTTCACGTCCGCGCGTTGTTTGGTCATGATGTAGGTAAGATCAATTTTATGTTTTTATGGGGATGTTTTCCTTCACGTCCGCGCTTTTCGTATAGGAACCCACAGTATTCGTCGTCAAACCATTCTACGGAAAAGGATACAAGATGGAAGTGTCGGCGTTGTTTAATGACTTAAGAAATGTTTACTTTTGGATGATGGATGGAGAGTATACTATTGAAAGGATAGAAAGAGAATGGAGGTTGAGAAAAAGTCTTGACTATGTCAATGAACTACAATTAGCGAGGAAGATGATAGAGGAGATGATAGAGGAAGAAGTTAAGAGATTGAGAGGATTGATTCAACCAGAGTATGTAAGAGTAGGGACTATAAAAGAGTCTATGGACAAGGTAAAAGCAGTGAGATGCTATTTAGAAGAGCTAGAGAAATGGTCAGAGTGGAAGTTCGTGAAAAGGGGCATTGAACAACTAAAGAAAGCGGAAGAAAAGATGAAAAAGATAATAGAGGAAGAAGTGCAGAAAATTAAGGACAGGTGGGCAAAAGATAGAAAAGAACAAGAGAATAGAAAGAAAAAAGAAGAATATGAGAGACTGAACAATAACTGGATAAAAATCCAACAGAAGTTCCGAGCCATGGGGCACCCGGACTGGATACCGGAAAATGAAAAGAAGAATAAAAAAGGAATTTGGGGAAAGATTAGGGGCTGGATGAGTAAATGGAGGAAATAGAAGAAAGCCAAAGGCCCTTTTCAGGGCCACGCATATTTCTCGAAAAGAGATAGCCTTTCCATTGCCTACCCCTTTTTTAAATTTAAATTTAAATTTAAATTTAAAAAATTTTTTTAAAAAAAATCCCATATTCAATTCCCCTTGTCCCTAGACAAACCCAAACTCTATTCCCCCATGTTAAATTCCCCCTTGTACATAGAGTGACCCACGATTTTTCACCATGTTCAATTCCCCTTGTACGTAAAGTGGCCCACGATTTTTCGCCATGTTAAATTTCCCTTGTACGTAGAGTGGCCCAGGGGTCCCTGTAATGCTAATTCCCATTGTACGTAGGGTGGCCCCATTTACTACTCGTGCGGATATTAAACCAGTTCTAGCAACCAGACGACGAGCGCAATGAAAACGGCAAGTTAATACTCCTATATTAAAGTAGAAAAGGTAGGCTGGTTGCTAGATGTACAGTAGGTTGAGCTAACTTATGAACCATTAAACAGCATTTTGGAGGGATATTCATTCATTCCGCTTGATGGGTTGCAGAACCTACTCTAGCAATCTGAATCAGAAGGATACCACATGACTTCGTTGAGCGTAGAGTGAACGCGGTTCTGAAAGATTATCGATCTATTATTGTGCCTGAAAACGTGTGCTAGCAGCAGACGCCTTGGCATTCCTTAAACCTACTGCGCTTGGAGCACAAACTATTCTTTAGTCGAAGCTCAAAAACATTTACAGCCTGAAGGTTAACCTGATAGTTATGGAGGGGGATTACCGCCATAATTCTATGCTTGTATTTTCTATTTTTTCTTGATGCATTATTGTAAATGACTGCTTGCAAGTGCTACTTTCATAATTCTATCCATGCATATTGTATTCTTCATTGGTGCAAACTGTACGTGGCAGTTTGCAAATGCTACTTTCCTTCTGCATTATTGTAAATGGTTGCTTGCAAGTGCTACATTCGTAATTCCATCCATGTATATTGTATTCTTCATTGATGCAAACTGTAAAGGGCTAGTTGCAAATGCTTAGATCTACTTTCCTTCTGCGTGATTGTATCTTGCTTTTTGCTAAACGCTGAATTCGTTCTCTAATTTGTCGAATGGCAAATGCTGTGTCAGTTATTACAAGTTTTATATTCTCTTTATAAACTTGCCATATTACAATTTACACCATTCTAACTCCTGATTTCATTTAAATTTGGCCTTGCAACAACCTAATTTTGTCAGTATCGTCTTTCTTGTTCAACTCGTATCGCCATCTGTTGTCATAATGGGATACTACAGTATTAGCATGGCATTATGACAACAGGTGGCGCTCTAAATTTCCAAGTTATTTTTCCTCAATGAAAATAATGAATGCTCCTCACGGGAAGTTAGATTGCTTTACGGCACTAATTTTGTGTGCAAGTAGCATATGGACATAGTACACAATTAATTTTACTATATGTTCTCTACATTTGTTTCTCAGTACTGACCTTTCCACTGTGTGACAATCAATGCAAATCATATGTTAATCTAAAATACCTTCAAAGATGACTTCACGGTGAAGTTCTTGTCAAAGGTTGACCTGCTCTTTTTTTAGATCATTGACTGTCAACATAACAGCATGTAACCAGAACACGTATTTCACTTCCGGATCATCACCAAGGCCTTATTACTCACTGTGCACTGTCGCCAAAATACATACAGACACCCTGAGCTCATATTATCAAGAATAAACAGTTACCTTTAAATCCCTACCAAAAATGCATAAATAAAACTCTTCTATCACCACCAAAATGAGAGAGGAAAAAATGTTCTAAAAATAGACTAGAACTACATTCGTGGGGTACTGAACTGGAAGTATTAATTGTGATGTAATTCCATATAAAGAACTTCATAGATCTACGTGTGGAAAGAAAACAACTTGTAATTCTTTCAGTCCCGTCTTTTTATAAGTGTAAGTTAGCGACGAAGTTTTAACCGTTCTCTAAAACCATGTGCTTTTTCGAAGCTAAAGTGATTTATAAGCTCCTTAAGAAAACAAAAACGCCATCGCGACAGCAGGGTGGTCTTTAGTCCTACATAGTACATTAGTCCTACAGGTAAGACCTGACGTAGTCCGAGTTTCCTCTGACCCTTGCCACCCCATTTTTTTATATTTGGACATTTATGTTGGGGTGTAGGGTCAGAGCGCATTCCCTATCAAAAAGTTGGAATTCGCCGACACCATTTGGTGTCGGCATGGGGTAGCCGCTTTCTAGCCGACACAACACACTTTAACGACCTTTCATCGAGATATACCTGCATGAAATCGATAGGAATATGATTTATTTTCTCAAAAATCGTGAGCATAGCAGTCGTCATGTCTTTAATCCGCTGACAGACTAGTCGAAAGTACGTCGTTGCTGAAATTTGACCTGGATCTGGTCATTTGCATTCCGAGTCACATGACTATACAAATCTCGGAACCTACATGTCAATGACATCAGAGGTCATATAGTCACGTGATATCGAAATAAACAAATTTCCCAAGTTGTTGTACATAGAATTTGGACATATTATATAGAAGTCACTTAATATTTGTAAATACATATAATGCACACTTAATTCTCAACATATTTATTCTGAGAGCAACGAACAGAAACCTGTCGGTATCGCAGCAGGGTGGAGAAAACCGTTTTCAAGAAGTACCGAACACGTGTCAGCGATGTTTTTGTCGGTGTCACGTGACTATCACATTGACACGTGCTCTTCATAGTGAATCTGGTTTTCTTCAAAATGTATGCAACATTTACAGATTTTCGTCGTTGTTTTCACAATAAATATTTTGAGAAGTTTGTTTTTTAATTTTTCTATAAAAATTACATTACTTTTATTTATATATTCGATTTGTTTTCCTACAGCAACACTAGAAAAGATATGTTGTTGATATCACGTGACTGATGACCTCTGATGTCATTCAGATGTCGGCTGCGAGAGTTGTGTAGTCATGTGACTAGGAATACAAATGGCCAGATCCAGCTCAAATTTTAGCAACGACGTGCTTTCGTCTCGTGTATCAGGGGATTAAAGACATGACGAATGCTAGGCTCACGATTTTTGAGAAAAGAAATCATATTCCTATCGATTTCATGCAGGTATATCTCGATGAAAGGTCGTTAAAGTGTGCTGGGTCGGCTAGAAAGCGGCTACCCCATGCCGACACCAAATGGTGTCGGCGAATTCAAACTTTTTGATAGGGAATGCGCTCTGACCCTACACCCCAACATAAATGTCCAAATATAAAAAAATGGGGTGGCAAGGGTCAGAGGAAACTCGGACTAGACCTGACGCTGATATTTATGTTTTGGGCTTACCTAAACAAAATCAACATGTGCTATGTCTTACCTGTAGGACTAGGTGGTCTTAGACCAGGTTTATCTTCAACCCCGCTGGCCAAATGAACCCAAAAATGTAAAGCTAGCGGGCCATACATGCTTATATATGCTGTAATTATAGAACTTATGTTTTTTTATGAGCGCGGGCCACACAAAAGATTCCCGCGGGCCTGCAGTTGGACCACCGTACAGTACAATACTGTACATTTCATAGACTTCCCATTTTTGACGCACTTAAGCATTGGCTTTCACGTTTTCATAAATATACTTCTTTCATATTGATATCTCATTATTTTGGAAATATTAGTTATTTTAGAAAAGTACGGTTCAGAAATGACAATGATATATTCCTTCTTTTCTTCACGAGCTTTCATAAGATGAGCCCTGGTCATAAAGATCGTGTAGTACGTCACCCATTTTGATACACCTCACAGTTGTTGTTGTTGTGGGGTTTAATGCCATTTTTCAACACACGATAGGCTATACATGGCGGCCAGTATTAATGGTGAATGAAAACCCCGGAAAGAACCACCAGCCCACAAGTAGGTACTGGCAAGCTTTCTCTCATACCAGCATTGGCTGAATCCAAGACTCGACCCCACACAGACAGAGGTGAGATGGCTATGATCTGTAATGGAGAGTGCTTTAGACCACTGGGCCCCTGATGCACCTCACAGAAGTCAGTCTTTTCCTGTGATACTATTGCACGTATGCTCCGGAGAAAATAACATTTCAGATTAACATCAATGCACATAAAATAAAGATTGAAGCACACACCCCAGCCCTCTATTCATTGATGGAAACATATAATTTTCTTTGTAATGAGCCTCTGTACATCGCACTGCCTAAATAAACAGCTTGTAAGGGGAACAAGGGGAGTCACTAATCACCCCAAGATGCACCAAACACTCTTGAAAACACCCTAGGACACTTCAAATTATGTTTTAGTGTTGAAATTATTTCATTTGAACAGATAATCGTTTAATCTTAAATACTCCAAAATTAAAAATTAAAACTCCAAGAAATGTTTAGGCCAATTACCTAGTCACCCACAGGTAATGAAAGAGTTAATGTGCTTCTGATTCTAAGCATTCTGTTATGTATGGATATATAAATACCAAATGCACTGTACAGTAATTGAATACTCATTTTATTTTCATTTATCAGTATGTATCGAGGCCACACCACAAGGAGGTACACTTTCCATGGCCCATTTTTATTGATATTTGGGGGGATTTTTTTCTTTTTTTATTAGATACACACATATCTATTACTTTTTGTCATTGTTTCCTTTCCGTCTTGATGTCATTTAGTATTACTGTTACATGTATATACATCTACCATTTCCCATTTAAAGCACTGCAAAAAGCAATCAGTGCATTTTTGTCCTTTTGTCCAATAGACACTGTCACTGTCTTGATTTGCATGCTGTTCCTTTTGCCTTAATAACAACTGAACATTTCTTGTGATGTTATGAATTTTGAATTTTGTCCATAAAGAATTTTAAAACTAAATATAGAACCATTAGGTTCTAAGTATTCAGCTTACTGCACTTTGTCACATTAAAGATTATAAAAACAAAAACTTTAAAAGAATTCTTGAAATATAAATGTAGTGACACACGTTTCTGACTTACTAAGTGTGTTGCTCTTTGTCATTTAAAAGTGGTTTAATTAGAATTATCTGTGATCAGAAAAAGACAGAGAGAATGCACCAACACTTGCATATTTCATTAAGTTATTGTAATTGTATACATGTATCCTAGATAGATTAGTGTTTTGGGACAGTCTTGTAGTGTTTTGGGATAGTTTTGCATTGTCTTGAGGTCTTTCCTTCAGTAATTATCAACACGGGGGAAAAACACAATTGATCTTACTTGATAATTATATTGATCACTGTCCTTTTTCTTGGTTTGATTTTATTTAATTGCCTACATGTATCCTGGGTAGTTGAGGGTGTTTTGGGATAGTCTTTTACTGTTTTAGGGTAGTCATGGATTCTTTCATTTGGTGATTAAAAACATGGGGGGAAAAAACTCCTGATCTTACTCGTTAATTATATTTCAGAATTTTACTGATCACTATAATTTTTTTTTGTTCGATTCACTATAATTGTATAATATGTACCTTGGGTAGGTGAGAGTGTTTTCGGACAGTTTAGTGGTGTTTTGGGTTAGTCTTTGTCTTGGGGTCTTTAGTCAGACTTGGAAACAAGAGGCCAAATGTTCATGAACTTGAATGAAGTGTTTCGCCCCGAGTACTAAAGTATTACGGGTCTTAATATTAGCATTCAGCAAACAAGTAATTAAAGACACTTAAAGGTATTATATATGTCTATTTACTGTTCTTTGATTATTATTTAATTGCATTTAATTTCTAGTTTCAAAAAGATGATTGTGGGAAAAGGTTGTTAAACAGACACCATGTAGATTCCAGGTTGTGAAAGACGAGTTACTCTGATACCTCATTAATACGGGAAAATATCTGTGATGGCATATATGTATCCTAATGGTGGGATCTTGATACCTCATTAATACGGGAAAATATCTGTGATGGCATATATGTATCCTAATGGTGGGATCTTGATACCTCATTAATACGGGAAAATATCTGTGATGGCATATATGTATCCTAATGGTGGGATCTTGATACCTCATTAATACGGGAAAATATCTGTGATGGCATATATGTATCCTAATGGTGGGATCTTGATACCTCATTAATACGGGAAAATATCTGTGATGGCATATATGTATCCTAATGGTGGGATCTTGATACCTCATTAATACGGGAAAATATCTGTGATGGCATATATGTATCCTAATGGTGGGATCTTGATATCTCATTAATACGGGAAAATATCTGTGATGGCATATATGTATCCTAATGGTGGGATCTTGATATCTCATTAATACGGGAAAATATCTGTGATGGCATATATGTATCCTAATGGTAGGATCCTGATGTATATGTTGCTTAAAATTCACATGAATGTTGAGGAAGTATGTTAAGAAAACCCAGCAGAGTGATATATTGAGAATATTAATGAGTATATTATTTACGTGAACATCTCTTGAATTCTTTTTTCAGATATTGATGATGCCTGCAAATACTGACCTAAACATTTAACAATATTTAAGTTTAGCATTTATAAAAAAGAAAGAAATGTGTTACTTATTGCACTGGTTTAAAATTAGGGCAGTATGTATTTTTTTATTTTTAAAACACACACACACACACACACACACACACACACACACACATATATATATATATATATATATATATATATATATATATATATATATATATATATATATATATATATATATATATATATATATATGAATGATAATAATAATAATAATAAGCACTACAAATACTGGGCAAAACCAGCTCAATTAAATGGTCAAATATATTTTGGGAATTTTGATTTTACCCTGGGGGAAAAAGTGCTATGGTCAGCAGCAAAAACTGGGACAGTCAGGCAACTGGAAGTACACATTTGTTTTTTTACCTAATAATTATGTCCAAAATGAATTGAAGACTAGACTCTAATGTTGATGTCAGAAATTTACTCTTTGAATTTTTTGTAGCCTGGTTTCTTTCACAGATGGTGTCATCTCATACACAGTTACTGTTGCATTTTGCTCTAAGATTTTGTGACCAGAGCATTCTTCTGTTGATTTCGTCATGTAGATTTATTGATGATTTATGTGTACATGTGTTTTGAGAATGCACTTTATTTAAATCGGTTGTCAATAATGCTTAGGAAATGGTTTTATTTTTAAACAAATGTGTAAAATATTTGCAAACTTAATTTACTTAATATTGGCTCAACGAGGGTAATTTGACTATAATTATATCATTTTTAAGACGTGTAATACATAATGTTTTGAATTAAGAATATTTTTTTTTCTCCTCGAAACTAATTATAGATAGATATGAATACAATGGGAAGTCAATCATTTGGACCTATATAAAAACAAGGTAGTAGCCTATACTGTAAAGTTTGTCTTTGTAGTTTCAGGTACTTAGGTCCTGAATGTGGAAGTTTTACAGTGAATGTACACACAATGTACATACATATGGAGATAGTTTAATTTCTTGGCGGTATATTGGAATATATGTTACATGATAGCTGATTGATAGATGTCGCCCTCGTCCCCTGGATCAAATCAGTGGCAAATCGATAGGATGGGAAGTGGGTACAGTCGAACCATCTCCTACAACTAAACTAGTTCATTTTTCAATGACAGGGAAAGTTGGCAATTTTAAGTAAAATAAACCACCTCCATTTCAACTTCGAAACTCTTTTGATAACGTCGTCAATGTGCCAAAATATTTCCTGCTTTACCCCATTATTTCTACACAGTAAAGTGCAAAGTTACTAGTTACTACTTACTAGGGATACATTCGTACTCTATTCTCATGTAGTTGGTTTGACTTAAATATTCGCCAATTTTGCAGGGAGTTTTCATATGTTACGTGTTGAGGCTCTAATAAACAGTAACACAGAAAAAGTGAGAACAAAAAGCTTTGTAAAATTTAACAAATAATTTATTTCCCTGGAAAAACACTGTAACAAAAAAAAGAACTTACGGTTTTAGGAATCAAATCCAAAAATAATCCAAGAATAATCCACGAATTGAATTTTAGAAGTCCTAGTAATGAAATGTTCTAATGATCTCAACTTTGAGTCCTGATGGAAAATCCCAGATGGAAGACGATGACGAATGCTGTAGTCAGTACTGTGCTTATCTACAGTTCCTTGTAGAAATACAAACAATGAAACTCCGGTGTTGGAAATCCGAATACAGTTTTGATAAACTGTCTTTGTCCAATGAGCACATCAAATATTTCCAGAGAAACGAATTAATCTTTTAAAATCAAATGATCAGAAGAAAAATTAACATAACTCGAAACTAGCTACAACAGACACTTTCCAGTGTAAAGTAAAAACCCAAAACTGAGAATATTTCTCTAAAACAAAGGTTACTACTACTACTACTACTACTACTAATACTACGTTCAATCTAAGTATCTAGAATGCAGGCAGTTTTTTGAAACATCTTCAACACTATATGTCGTTGTCACATGATCAGACTTTTGGATATTCTCAGGGATGATAGCGAATTAAAGACTTACAGGATGATGTGGGTTTGAAAAAAAAGAAAACGATAGATATTGATCTAGATACTTTCACAAATCTGTTATACTAAAATCCTTGAAGACGCGTGATATAACTGATGTTATTTAGTAACACTGGATTGCCTTGACAACCTATTTTTGGCACACAACAGTGCCAAAAGAATGATGATGTACTATATCGAAAGGGAATTGAGCTACTTGATAGAATAGATGTGTACTTTCTGGTTATATTCTTGGCGGTTCCTTTAAAAAAAAGTATTAAATTTATGACGTTTTAAATTACTTAAACAGGATAATCCAATGAAACGCTCATAATAATGTATACTGCCTAATTTATCAAGATTATGTCAATTCATAATTTTTCAGTATCAGGAACGTTTAGACTTTTGTATATTCTGGTGCCACCGATTTTATTACTTTGCATCATAGTAAGAATAAAGAAGATTGCTAATATAACAAATTAATTAATTTACTGATTTACTGCTAGAAACAGTAATTAGTTAAGATGACAAATCTAATTAAATTCACCCTGCCCTCCCTGCAGACTGGAGGACCCGTGTTCGGGTGACTGATATTATATCATAACAGAATGTTAACAAATCTATTTCTTAAGAACATTTAGTGTGTATTTAATCATGATGCGTATTTTTATCTATTAGTAGTCATATACAGGATAAGGTGGGGGAGTAACATGTTCGATCAACATGGTTTTAACCTTTTTAATGCACGCTATATCAATTCTGAATTCTTCTTAATATATGATTAAACGGTGTTGTGTTGCAATATGTACGTGTTTATTTTTTTTTTTAAAATGTATTCAGACACAGCAAACAGTTCCAAGATTAAAAAACCGGAGTTTATCGTTTAAAAAATATATTCATCGTGGTGGTAATCATTATAGACAGTAATACAAATCAAAATAACTGATATTTGCTATCAGAAATTTCCGCTATTCGTACTACTTTAAGACATAAGTCAGTTATATTGATCGAGAGAGAGAGAGAGAGAGAGAGGAGATAGATATATGCTATATTCGTTTATTGCTACGAAATAATTTACATTTGATTCACTGTATTATTTTGTACAAACCATTTTTCCTCCATTTAAAAAAAAAAGAATTACATAAAATATTTGCCTCATTTGTATCAGCCAGATAATTAAATACAGTAATTAAACTTTAGAATGTTCATGACAACATACAAATATTGTATGACGAGTAACAATCTTTCAAGTGCAATATATATATATATATATATATATATATATATATATATATATATATATATATATATATATATATGCAAAATTTGATTGTTTTCATTTATAAAACATCTAAAATGTTCATTTAACTGTTAAATGATTTTAAATTCCCAGAATATGTGAAGAAAAAGGCTATCTGATAAATCAATTTTAATCAAGAATTTATATATGGGAAGGTTTCAATGCAGATTTGTTACTTGCAGCTACGTTAGCTTTGAATATTTTGTAGCCCAAAATGAAAGAGTTCCCAAACCTTTCCATTTCGAATCTGACATGATGACAAATTATATATTCCATCTAATTGTAAAGCAAATTATATATCCCATCTAATTGTAAAGCAGGCTTTTATGTCACACGATGATAATTACTTGTGTTTTTACATCATATATTATCGGGTAAAAATTCTGTAAAGTTGGGCATATAATGATTTGGTGTGAGTGGTGTAATACTTATTGAATTTAAAATATATGTATAGTTATAAAAAATTATCTAAAATAGGACTCACAAAACTATTTAACTACATCCATTCTCGACGTTTAACAAAACAATTACATTATCAATGTTAAGACTTCCCTAAACATGTCTTTAACATAACACTTTTATTTCCTACATTTATAGTTTGAGCTAAGCCACGTGGAGCAGTGTAACATTACCGAACCGAATATTTAATAGTTTGTAAGGGGGGTTGCAGATTTTTAAAAATTTCATTTGTATCACAAGACAAATATGTTCCTGTATCAGTTTCAAGTAATTTATTAGCAACGAATTTTGACCGTTTCTTTTTAACCGTGAACAACATTCTTTGTACATGTTTCTATCTTGTGTTTGTATCACTCGAGTAGATATACAATACACCTCTGGGGGCAGGTGACATACGAATACCCCCATGCCCCCTCCCACTCCCCATAATCAAGGGAACAGCTTAAATGATACACGCGAGTTGTAGTGGTAATCGCTAAGCAAAAGATATCAAGCGAGTAGAAAGCATAGCAAGGACACATTTTGATGAAATTATTTGCAAGCTTCATCTAAGATGAAACAAAAATCAAGTATGAGTGGGCTACGCAGGGAAGATAACAAAAAGTGTATATGACGCTCTGGTCTTGCTACATCCAAAAGGGGATATAAAGCCAGAACTGCGACTGGACAACGAGAGCGGCTGGGTAGAGTCAATGCAGATCTGAACGACTATAGAACCAATGTGCCTGAAAACATATGCTGGAAGCAGACGCCTTGGCAATTCTTAATGCTACGGCGCTAGGAGCACAAGCTATAATTTTCAGGGAGCTCATAAACCTTGATAGCCTAAAGTTTAACCTCATAATAACAGTACACATAATAACAGTAGATCTGGAGAAAGCCATGCCTGGCATGTAAATCATCAACGATAAAAAAATTTTAAGAGGCCAACCTCACAAGTGACGACGCAAACATGACCATGAACACTTATGATGTCGATCATCTTTGGCTGACCAAACAATTGCATTGATACTGAACCACATTTGAAACTTACGTGCACGACGAATCTGAATATATGTTTTTGCCCTCTATGAAGTGCTTGACTTTGACACAGTATTGCCCATTTCTAGGTCAGAGCTGTATTATGACACCAACATACATACCACGGACGGAGGTCCGTCATTAATGTTAGAAGCACCGATAAGCGCTCTTTCGAATGGGCTATTTCGTCAGCTATATACCCACCTGGTGATCATGTGATCAGGTCAGGTACATACCGCCATCACCGGGGCGAACTTGAATTTACAAGGCATTGACTTTCCTGTGAAGGTTAATGATACTGTAAAGTTTGAGCACCGCAACCAAATGATAGCTGTTAATGTATATGGTTGGAAAAATGGCCTCTACCCGTTGCGTATTATTGAGGATTTAGATAAGAAGCAACCGATCCATTGATGATTTCAGCGCTTCCCGAAGGCGAGAAAGAACTATTACATCAGGATATGGTATACAAAAGATAAAAGGAAATGAAAAATTTAAAAGCTCGTCAGCTGCCTGTCTCCACGTCTTCAACCTTTCGCTCAATTGGAATGCCACACTAAATAATGCGCCGGTCAGCCAGTTGCTGAGTTTGTCGATCTCTGTCCCAAGATGTACATAATTTTGTCTCCAGGGAAAATAAGAGTTTCTCCATGTTATGACCACTGACCACAGACACCACCACAACATGCTTGTCCATCATATAAACAAAATGAGCATGAGCCCGCTGCGCATAAAATGTACAGCTACTGATAGCAGTATCTTCGGCTACAATCTGTATTTCCTTGTGAATGAAGTTCCTGTGCTGAGCACTATCAGCGTCAAACCTATCGGCCAGGGCGAACACCTTGAATGATCACACAGGATATATGGCGTGTCATCTGTCGTCTTTCACCTCTCCCGGTGCCTAGAGTTACCACATTATCGTATCTGAGGCCATGCGTTGCTCAATCGGCGCTCTCACAAGCGTTTTCAAGTGTATCCTGCACAAACGTAGCAAGAATAGTATCAAGAGGTATTTTGCACGTGAATCGCTTTTCCTCGCAGTTTAGGGCTGCAATAAAGTCAGGCAGACACCTAACCCAATCAGTGCTGCGCTTTACAGAGGAGTTCTTGGCTACAAGCATCTGAGCGTACAAATGCCCAAATAGTCGATCAGGCAGAGTAGGAATACACCTTTCACCAATGATCAGCGCACTGTGGACGCAGGCCTCGCCATACCACATCTACACGACGTACTTGTTGCGACACTTCGTCCATAAACTCTCAGCCAGGTCAATCAGTAGCAGCTTGAGCCACGTTTGTGGGACTCGCTTGTAGATAAGTGATAAAGCGTGGCAGACGCCGGAAGCCTCCTTTGTGATCAGTGGCTCAGCCATCTTGCAACGGCTGTTGAGATCAACCATTGTTAGTGCGTACTTGTAAGACGCTTATCACAGGCAACACTTATCGTGCGGCAGAAACAACATATCGAGAGGCTGCCTCTCGTTAGGAGCTGGAACATCAAGCTGCAGCTACAGACAGGTAAATTTACTACTGTACCTGCTTCTTGAGCCATTCCCTGATCACATCTTGTGAGACTGAAAGTTTCTTCAAGCCTCATTTTATAGCTACTAGAACATTGTAGGCTGTAATATATTGATGCGAGCTTAGTACCAATTGTGCGCTTACCAAAGATACGAGAAGCATTTATAAAAAGCAATACAATCAGAGCCAGCGCCGTACTGAAACTGTTGGAACGACTGGCAGATGCATTTTGGGAGACCTGCATGTTGTTCGGGTTGTTTACTAGGTCCATATCTGCCTTTACGCGATTGCGGATGACACGGCTGGGCGAATACGCAAAGTTGTGAGTCTTGCCACCTATGTCCAGTCGAATTTTAAGACCTGTGCCTGGCACACATTAGTTTTCCGGTGGTAGATGCCTTTCCCGGGATACATAGTACAGAGTAGCTGGAATGGAAACTACAATGACTGTCGACGATTTTGCCCAGCATACCTCAGATGTCCCTTAGAGTTCCTGTCGAGGGTGTCACTGCAATCTCTAGCATGGCTGCCCTTGTTTGCAACCGTATCTTCAAACGTTTTCTGGCAAATGAGGGCAAGCATAATGAAATTTGCGTTCGTGAGGTTTGTCTAATCACTGTCGCGGACCACATACCGAAGAAGTTTCAAGATAATGTGACATCAAATTCGATCGAATGCATATAGAAGCATGATTTAGTATTTATCTATGCGGTTGCAAAAAACGAAATGATAGCTTCTTCAGAAGCTGAAAAATGCGAGGCAATGATTGAAAAGATCAGTCTTTACCACAACTGACTTGTGTCCATCGTACTAGCGTGGAGGAGCGAAGCATAAAGAATATCCCCTGCCCACTAACACCACATGATTCATTGTGCGCACCTTAAAGTGCTGCTTCGCATCGAAAATAGAAGGCAATTGACCAAACGTTTTGTTATGACGTTTTGGATACTGAGCCCATTATCATTCCTGGGTAAATCCACAGTTCCCTCAACATATTTTTTAATTTTTGTATTTTAGTGCTTCGCAAAAAATAACTCCATGGAAATAGTTTTATCAGCAGCAGCGTGTGGTGCACTATTAATATTAATGTGTGTAGCATCTTTATGTGTCACTGCCAAGAGTCTAAGTCCCATAACAATTAATTTAAATGCAAAATGTATATAAAATGTAGCCTATATGTATTTCGGCTTGATGTTAAATATGATACGTCTTTAAGTCATAACATTTTATGTATATTTTAGGCTGAAAGATACTAAAAGTGCAGCAATTGCCGCACATACTACTTAGTCTCATGAAAACAGTATTTTAAAGATATTATGTATAAATTTGCATATCCAGCTGAAATTTCACAAAGTTATCAGTTGCCCCTACCAACGTAAATATGTGATACATTAAACTGCGCAGACGTATTTAGCCCATAAATTCGCTGTCAGAGGGGTTGATTGCGTAAAGGTTTTGGCCGATTTCCCATATATATTTTGAGGGGGTCCCCATAGTTTCAGCTATGGCCGATACATATATTGCACTTAATTCCCTCATCAACCAAACTGTACTCTATTTAAAATGAACCAAACACAAAAACAACAACCCGAAGACATCATTTAGTACTACTACTTCCATTGTAAAATTATGAAGTACTTTATGTTGACCCCAATAGTTTCTCGCTAACTTTCATCAAACTCGTGTTACAGTTTTTTCTCCATACATCAATATTGGTCGCTTAATCATACCACACAGTGAAATACATGACTAACAGTAGGTAATGCCCCCGAAATTTCGATTGAGAATACTATTGTCTAACGCCATATAAAGCTACCGATAGAATCATTATTTTGCTCCAGTTTTACCTATGCAGATATCTCGCGCTGAATGACCTCGTTCTTTCTCCATTGATCATTGGAAGATAGAAAGTAAGGTTAGTGACTTGAAAGGGATGGGACTGAGTAATGCACACCTCTGTTGATATAATAAATTTAATACCACAAAAACCACTTCTATGATAGGCATCTGCACCTAGGTTGGTGGAAGCTGGAGCAAGGAAGCATTATACTGTTGCCCAAATAGTTTTGATTTTCGGATACGACTAACTTAACATGACACATGTTCAAAATATCTTTGGTTTTTATGAGTTAAAATAATCACATGCCATCTGCAGTCACATATCTATATTTCTATCTATTGACTCTCTATCGTTCAATCGACGAATCTGTCAATATATATGCGCATATAAAATAATTGGAACCACTGAAGTGCCTTCTGAGACTTAACCTAAATTTCGTCCACATACGATTTATTACTAAACTTGAGACATTGAATTGGTTCTTTTTTAAGTCAGAGTTAAATTTCAGACAATTACGCCTGGAAATCAAATCCTTCTTAGCTTTTGAATCTTAAACGAAATGGAGAAAATAAATCTGAAAGTATTATCATTTCTAGTCCAGATCGCTAGATTCTATAATAATTGCTTAAGTTTAGTTTCAAGTTTTGATGGGAAATCCACACCAGGATATTTGAGCACTTATAAGATCGTGCAAATTAGGTTATAATAAAGCAACAGGGAATATTTAAACATTATATCGCACAGATACCAAGATTATGCACTGTGTGCAATGTAACAAACCAGAAAAAGAGCTCAAGAGATGAACTACATAAATTATACGCAATTCTTGCAGTTAGAAGGTTTTTAAATGCAAAATCTCCGGGTCTAACAAAAGCAATTCTGATGAGAACGGCTTACATAAAAACAATACTCGAGTATCAAACCTGGTAACACCAGCTTATTTATGTGAGAGTATCTCGTCAGCTTTGATGTCTATAAATTATATTATAAAGGAACCATCGGGAATTTCACTTACATGTCGCCACAGTCACTATCATTCCATCTGCAGCAATTGGCGTTGGGGAGTGGTGTATCGATGGTTTCCTTCTGCGGACATTTCGTATCTAGGCGCTTTGCAAACGCTTTTAAACTGATAGAAATTACTTGATCTGTATCACAGCTTGCTGTCAGATAATTATCAAACCTGTCGCCGTAGCACTCTTGAAAAAGTTTGATATTTAATGACTGTGCGGCTGAAGCTGAAATTTAAAACAAATTTGTGAATAGTAGGCATTTTCTACTATTATGCACGGAAACCCGTCTGTAAAGGATAGCCAAGAAATCACAAGGTTTTGTCCCTTGTGGACAGTTGTACCCCATTAAGAGGTTAAATGAATGAAAATAATGGTCCATACATGGTATCCTTGTAAATATGTGTAATTTATGCATATGTTTCCTGTCACAAAGGATAAAAGCTGGTTTATATATATATCTGGTTCGTAAATTATTAAATAATACATTTAAATTATTCTTCATATCATTAAGTTTAAAAATATTTTTGGTGCATGTATTTCTGATCGGAGTCAAATAGGTGAGGGCGATTTAATGATGGATCGCAAAAGAAGGCAGAGATCCGAGACAGAGATCCGAATACTCATCACGTGTGCAAGATAACTGTTTCTCTTTTGTCAAAGGTTCGCATTCAAAATTAAATGAAAAAGAACAAAAGTTCCATATAAGCCTTGAGTTAATATGCAAGGGGGAAAGGTATTATTTTTATAGGTTACTGCATTTGTATGGGAAAATATGAACGAGTTTTGGGATGGAATACTGCACGACCTTGGGAGTGCAGTATATCCTTCCGACAAAACGAGTTCATATTTTCCCATACAAATGCAGTAACCTTTTTATTATTTGCTCATTTTTTTATTTTACCTAAGGTTTAATTATATAAACAAAATACACTACAAGAAACAACGTAAATGAATGTATGCCGTTCTCCAAACTAAATACACAAGTGCATATTCATCAGTACATAAATCAACATTATTACTGCGCACATAACTCCGCCCAGATAAAGTTAAACTTAGGCGCGCGCTCGACATAACTTTCGAAGAAAATGGCGTGTCTAGTTAAAATTGAAATTTGAAGTCATATTGTGGATGAATGTGCATTGCAACAACTTTTCCATTTGATCTGGAATGAATAGATTTTGGTATTTTTCTCAATTCTAGGAAATTTCGTGATTATGGACTGGATTTGTATGTGACGATTCCACATGAAATACATGAGACTGGAGAAGCTAGGGAGAAGCGTGTTGACATCTGCAGATGTGTTTCTGTTTCTGTCATTGAATGTTTGAAATCATAATGTGGGAAAAATATGAAGTCTTTCAACTGCAATTATCAAAAAGACGCTATGGAATTTAATGCTTATTTCATTTTGAGTGCAGTAAGGAGGATGCAATTGCACTTATCATCGAAATTACATCACAATTTCGAAATGTGTAATCCAGATTCAACACCTATGACATAGCTCATGTAATTTGGATTTGCAGAATTAAGAGAATACATTTTTAGGAAATTCAGGATGTAAAACTGTAAGTATATTTTATTTTGCCATTCTTATCGCCAGCTAAAGAAGAGAGTATATGACTTGGCACTTGTATGTTTT
The DNA here is from genome assembly GCA_028554795.2 of Sinohyriopsis cumingii. Classification (NCBI taxonomy): domain Eukaryota; kingdom Metazoa; phylum Mollusca; class Bivalvia; order Unionida; family Unionidae; genus Sinohyriopsis; species Sinohyriopsis cumingii. The sequence goes on from JAPYKE020000080.1 coordinate 712,132, forward strand.
GTTAGGACCTTATCTTGCGTCTGTTTTATACTGTAGCTAGCCTAAATCCGTAACATTGTGTCAACGCGAAATGTGCCAAAACAGCTGGTATGTGGCAGTCCACGAAACATCTGTTTTAGTTCATTCAGAAACAAATTTAAACAACCACAACGTAAAGTGCCTCTTACGCGAGTGTACATGATTTGTGTACAAATCAAACGTGCTGGCGTCTGCGTCCATTGTTTGTTTACAATAGAAAGTAGTTTCTTTATGCACGTGAATGCTATATGTGTATTGTCCGCGGATTCAATATCGGTAATACTGCACGATTCTGACAACGTAAAGTTAACAGGGGGAAAAAATAAGCATATAATATATATATATATATATATATATATATATATATATATATATATATATATATATATATATATATATATAATTTTCGTTGAGAATCCATTGGGGACTTTTAAAGGAAAAACTGAATAATATTTCAACATTCAGCTCAATTGTTTAGGCTGAGACAGTCGCTGTGATCAATACAGTTGTGACATCGCTGATCTTATTTTTGCCCATAGCCGCTACATTAATCCTCGTATTTGTTGTTTTAATAAAGTTGACTGTTGGGGGGAAAAATCACACTGAAGAACGTATTTTCAAATTCTGATATGTCTACTTTAATGGTTGTAGTCATCCGTCTCTCCACCTATCTTTGTAAACGTACATCTATGCATAAAACTATTCAACAATAATGTAATTTATGATGATACACGTGAATGCACTTACGTTTGGGAAATGGGACCTTCGAAACACCACAAGGTCTTGAAGTTTGTGCATTTCAGGAACGTCAAAAGGCAATGACTTGTGATATGTCAGCCTGATGTAAAAGGAGCAATACTTGTTTTCGTTGCTTTTGTCGGTGATTGTCGAATGGTCTCCCAGAATATTTTCCGTTCTGCGGTTTCGTTCTTGTCGGCATACGTTCAATCCACGACGATGGCACTGGCTAAACACATGTGGTCTTGTAAGTTCTTAATTTGGACCATGCTGCATGTGGTGCAGCGAATGTCGTCCCCCAATTACATTTTTCTTTGTCCGTTCCCATTTTTTGTTTAAGGGGGGAGGGCAGATGTGGGTCGTGTAAAGTGTGGTTTTTGCACTGGTGATTTGAAACTCGTTGGATACTGAACGTGCTGAATTTTGTCGATGACTTTGGAAGGTGTCAATACTGTCGGGCTGCTGTGGTCGATCCAGACCGATGACTTCAAATTTTGGCTTGGCACTGTCGTTTCAGTGTCTCTAACAAGGATACCTACAAATCGGTGATGAAGCCTTCTACTTTCTGGGGCGGCAGTTTAAATTTCGCCGTGTAGGTGGTTTTAAATTTTATGGATGTGCGTGTGTGCATCTCTTGAATGTGGTAACACTTTCCTTGAGCTATCAAATGTCTTTTTTTGGGAGTAGATTCTCTTGGTCTTGGGGTAGACGTGAAGGGTGTTGATTCAGGCCCACTGTCGTCATTGATTTTAGATAGCACGTTATTTCGTGTGAGAGATGATAAGGGCCGTCGTTGTCACTTACTTTCGTCTCCTTTCTCACTGAAATGGTGCGATCGTTTCATCTTAATGGCTCATTCAGATATGATTTAATCAAGTTCTTTTTCTCTATATGTGCCCGCCTCTCTACCTCTTTTTCTGACTATGACTTGCTATATTTATGAAGGGTAAGTGTTAGCCAGACATTTATGAGCCCTAGCTGAATCATGCATACGACGGTGCCACTCAAGTACCTTATGTGTATTGATGACCGGTCGATTAAAAACCAGTCACAATGAGAACAATCCCCAGAAAGAAAGACAGATCATGCCATCAAGAAAGAAGGTACTGTTGTTAGGATACGCATGTACTCCAGAAAACAACACTGCTCTACAACGATGTCTCCTTCTCCAATCACTTCTACTTCGTCGTTCATTACTGTGCCTACCAACCCAGATTTAACACCCGTGTTTCCTATTTGATTTTTAAACAATTGTACCTGCATTTCTAAAAGAACATCTCCTTTTTCGACAGCAGCGACTGCATCTTCTATTGCTCTTGCACTGCTGCTACAGCTACAAAAGTGATCTCCCTCGACGAAAGTACAAGACAAAGCAGGTGTGGTATCAAGTTTACTGAATGCATCCAAAGAATAACTGTCACACCCCTATTTATACTTCCGTTTGTGATATTGCCTTCCTATACTTTACATTTTCTAAAGTCAAAATTTCTACAAGCAAGAGAAAGCTATGTGACTTTAGTTTTGAAACTTGCACAGATTCTCAACATTAAATGTGTCATGAGAACTATCGTTATCCAATTTGTCATTTCCAAAACACACCCACACTTGCAACTTTACCAGAAATCTTCGTTTCATACCAACCACTTAAATTCACTAGTTTGAAAAAACTGTCACTATATAGTGTTGCTCTATTATCTCTACCTCTCTATTCTCTCTACCTATGTGAGTGCGTGTATGTCAAAACATCTAAGTGAGAAATATTTTTCCGTTTCAAAACGCGAACCAGTAATGTTACAGTTCAGTATTTAGTGTGGCAAGAAAAAATGTTAAGTACACAACATTGTATTGCAGATTTACTCTCTAGTCTTTCTGCTCTGCAATGGTAAAATGCTAGAGCATTGGCATTATTTTGCCACACTACCTCAGAACAAAACAATGTTTCACTCATTGTAAGTAATTTCTTGGCTAACCGATATTTACTACCGCCATAGCTTCGAATCGGCTTCAGTTTATATTCACAGAGTGTGAGAAGGTCAGACGTATTTTCTTCTGCGCCTGACCATTAATCGCTTTACAAGAAAATAAAACTTAACACGCAAACAATTCAGCGCTGCAGTGTCTCAGGATTCAAATTCCTAGCTTTAGATCTAACCTTTTCCGAAGAAGGAGAGAACAGCACACTAAGGAAACAGGCCCCCAATCTTTACAGTATCAGACGAAATTGAGTATAACCCACCTTAATCTACACATTCACTTTTTTGAGTCATTTCATGTGTTTAGGGAAGAAAAATGTAACAGTTTTTGACCTATTTTCTCTCAATTGATTTAAGACTATGATCGATCAAGACTTTTTATTGGAGGGTAGGGATTGATGTTTTCCTGTCCTTCGTTTAGGGAACTTTGCGATATTGTAACTTCTAAACGTATGCTGTAAAATATGACATCTTAAATTTGGGAGTGGGTACAAAGCAAAAGTTGCTGCAGTCATTCGACAACAAATACAACACTCCCACTGTTTAGAAATTGATGAATGAAAAAAAAATCCTATGGATACTTCTCACACAGCATATATAGTTGATTCCTGAAACTCACATTAAAAGGTAACCTCATGTTGATATCACCTTGTCCTTTAAAGCCGCAAAGTAACAGAACAAAAATGGCGTCCTACTTTTCTTTTTACCAACTTCTATACTCTCTCTCTCTCTGTACAATGTATCGTTAATTTTCTTTCTCTCCTGGCAGTATAATGTTAATTCTCTCTGTGTGTACAATGTAATGTTAATTCTCTCTCTTTCTCTCTCTCCCTCCCTCCCTCTCTCTCTCTCTCTCTCTCTCTCTCTCTCTCTCTCTCTCTCTCTCTGTACAATGTATCGTTAAATTTCTTTCTCTCCCGGCAGTATCATGTTTCTCTCTGTTTGTACAATGCAATGTTAATTCTCTCTCTCTCTCTCTCTCTCACACACACACACACACACACACACTCACAACGCTAGTCTCCACACTAGGGTACCGTCACTCAGTGCAGTGACAATTGTGTGAGTGTGTGTACATGTGTTAGCTTTCGCTTAAACACATCATTTAATGGCAAATTTATGAACATTACACACGTAGACATAGTTACCATTTACTTAAACTGTTTAATTTCACAGTGTAGTGTATATAGTCGTTTTAAAAATCCTAGAAGTGACTTTTTGGGCTGCTAGAATGTAAAATTAATTTTCATGACGTACCAAACAAATTTCTTTCTTCGCTGGTCTTGGTTGTACTGTCTTGTGTCTCCTTTCTCCTTGGAAAAGTGTAATCGTGTTATCTTGATTGCAAGATTTAATGTGACTAAGTACACACACTATTTGAACTCTTTCAATTTCACGGTGTATGTGTAAGCCTTAGTTTTAAATTTTTTGTAAGTGCGTTTCTGTCTTTCTCAAATGTGATAATAAATTTAGAGACAGACCAAATTACTTTATGGGTGCTTCTGAACTCTCTTGATTTTGTGGCAAAGGCAGTGGGCGTTGATTCAGGCTCACATTGATTTCAGCTAACACTTCAAGTTGTGTGTGAGGTGATATGGGACGTAGTTGCCTCTTACATTCTTCAAGTTTTCTCACTAGAATCGTTTCATCTTAATTGCAAAATTTCTATTTGATTCGGTTTTACACTCAGCGAATCCCTATATATAATGAGTCAAATTGTTATTTCAGCTCTCAAAGGATTAAGATGGAAGAGTCAATACAGATCGGTTTTCTGGTCAGAGATTTGCGAAGAGTCATACAAAGGTATACTTCAGAGAAAACGACGGATAAAAGTCAAAATACTTGCTATATCTCTCAGGAGAAATGCAAAGGAGAACCAAGAGAAAAGAGAGACAAAGGTCAATACATGTGTCATCATTGTAAGGATAAATGAAAGTGGTCTTCAGAATGCCTTAAGAAAAGCGAGAATTAACAAAAGAGGCAAAAGGAAGATGAAAAGTCTTCCAACAACGAAGAAGAAAATTCCCGTTAGGAAAGGCTACGACAAGACACAGAAGACGAGGAAGAGTCAATGCGAGTGAAGAATTTCAAAAGGAGAAACAAACATTAAAATTAGAAGAAAATTAATTTTTGTGATTTGCTGTGAATGTTAGTTTGTAATTAAAGAAAAGAGAATATACCGACGAAAATGTAAGTGTCTCTTTGTCTTGATTTTTTAAACAATGGATAAACATACACGCATTCATAGAAGCACACCATTCAATAATGGGGAAAAACGATTTAAGTCTTACTTGATTTGGCAATCTTTGAGCAGTATCTCTTTTCTAGAGAGTTGGGTGGCCCTGATAAGGACCGTTTGGTGTTCGTTTTTTTTGTGACAAATTCATAGAGCTGACCTGATGAGCTTTTATTACCTTAAACCTTTACCATGATCAAGTCCTACCTCTCCTGTTACCGTTTTGGTAATGGTCACTGCTTCTGATGGCATCTCAAAGGTAGTCAGTATGTGTAGTGATGGCTGGGTTGAAGTGCTTGGCACTTGAAGGTCTCTTTCTCTTGTATCGAGTTAAATAAGTCTTATACATTTGTCTCAGATACTTTACTTTGCCAAATTGTCTTGCAGCACACACAACGTTTGGCTTTCGCCGTCATTCTTCTATCCTGTTCCTTCATACTTTCTCTTCTCTTCTTCTCGTTGTATTCTTTCCTCTTCTTGCTGTTATTGTATCACAAAAGCTTGTTCTGCTTCCTTCTGCTCTTGTAAAAATCTCTCTAATTCTTCCTTCTGTCTCTGTCTAAAATCCTCTGCCAAAGGTAATGAGGGAGAAGGATGTGAAGGTATTAGTGCCGGTAAAATTTCTTGCTCAAAGAAATCTGCTAAATATAAATTAAAGTCATCGCCTTCTGGAAGCTTGGCCATTGTTGTTTTCGTAGCTGTCACGCCATCACTCCTCGTAACCACCGCAGACGGATCCCAATACATGATCTCCCAAGTTTCAGCCGAACTTGAACTACGTCACATCGATTCACTGTGGATGAACACGGGCGCTCCTTTATACTGCATGTGACGTCACGCATCACTCTCTTCTGATTGGAAGAGAGCCTCTGCGCTCTGACTATATTTTGTACCGCGAGTTTGAATTAATGAAACGTTTCAACGCGTCTTAGACTTTAAATACAAGCGCCTTGTCCCATGGTGTCACCTGTTCTCAACCACTATCAAGATGCATGCTATGTTGACAAGTGTAAAGTGGAAATGAATATCATGTTAGCAAGAGTGAAGGCATTAACATCCGTATCCAGGATATTGTTCAACCCGAACTACCCGATATATGTAAAACCATCATGGGCCATCAACAATATCACCGATATAGCTGTTTAGAAGGGAATGATTGAAGTGAAGAGGCAAGACTGCCTGAAGAGTCTTGCTGTACGGTTCAGCTTTGGGACGAAGTTTGCGAAAGAGTAGAAGGCCAGTGAGATGCCACGCATGTTAACTCACGTTAGTTAACAAACCTAACGGCCCTTTTCAGGACCACTCAGCTCTGTAGAAAAGAGATACTACTCAAACTTTGTCATCGGTGGTTTTGTCTCTGTGTGTGTCTTTTTTGTTTGTTTATGTTGACAACTCAGATGTAAAACCCTTTGCGACTATCCTTTCCATTTTGGCACTTTAAAACCTTTTAACCCTATAAACACTTGAGACCCCATGATAATTTCAAGTTAGACCCCCAAGTGCCTCCCCGTGTTAATGTCGCGTATGACTCAAATGGGCTCCCCCAAATGTTAATTTCTCGGAGGACACCAAGTGGCTCCCCATTTGAATTAACGAAAGCCCCAAGTGGCTCCCACTACTTAAAATAGAACGAGCAATGATAATTCCTGTATGACCCCCAATTTGGCGGAATTAATTACTCTCGGTCGATGTTCCAGGCAATTTTAAGAACTAATACTACATTGTTTGACTAGAAACAACTGTGTCTTGTTATTACCTTACCTTAGTTCCATGAACACTAAAATGTGTTTAAACATCATTTAAAGCAAATGTAAAAACCCACATTTTTACGCTCTATCTTATGGAGATGAATTTTCAAATCTTATTTTGCTGTTTCATATTAGTGTTCACTATGCCCATTTTGACTTCGACCCTCAGTGTTTGTTCAGGAATGAAAATAATTCTTGATTAAGCATCGGTGTTACCTAGGAACAATCCACCATCGACATCAGAATTTTGTGTCGGACACGAGGATTTGCCGAGTCTGACACTCTGATGGAATTTCCTTATGACGCATACGAAGGATTATATTATTCCAGTTTTATCTGATATGTCCCATTAATATTTTGACTCGGAGGAGGGGTTGGGGATGGGGATGCCATAATTGAACGGGCCCCCGTAAAACGAATGCCTTTTAATTTTCCATTCATTTAAAATATTGAGGCAAATGTTCACTTTGCGCGCCTTTGTTATGGGTATCAGCTACTTTAGATCCGTCGATAGCTCTATACAGTGATCATTTATCTTGTTAAATCCATGTTTTGATCATATTTCTTGCTATATACATTTATACACGAATTGCACTTGATACTTGATCTATTTTATGCAAATTGCACAGTTCTAACTACTGATACAACGCTTTCCAGAAGGCTTAGATGTTGCAGCAATTTGTTTTATTGTGTTCGTAGGGAAACCGTAGAACTCGTAGAATAGACACTGGCCCCTGATGACTATCACTTATACATGCAAATGCCAAAATCGGGGCTCGAACCGATTACTGCGGAGCTGCAGAGAGGACATGGTACCATAAAATTCAAATAGCAATATTTCTGGAATGAGTGAGTATGTGTAGCCTCGATTCAATTCTTATTCGAACAATCTTTGTCATGCCATCATGAAACAGTAATCATCGTCACCGCCGAATTGGGTTGGTTTAGGAGCGAAGAAGACAGGTTTTCGAAGTAAACACTGACTTGTAAATGGAGCTTTTGTGCCGGCTGCTGAAATATTTAGCTACGTAGTCCATCTATGATAAAAATAGAACGGCTGACATTTGAAGAAAAAAAACTCAAGGGCTGGATTGGGGAGGATCGGGGGTTTCCGGAAACCCCCGAGGCTACAACAAGTACCCCCCCACACACACACACACACACACGTACATTGACTTGTCAATGAAATTTGACCATCGTTTTTGTCTTGCGCACGTTTATTGGGTATATATGCAGACTTTGAGTAAATAGACACAGACTTTTTTCCCTTGGTGCCCTTTCGTGGAAATGTCGGAATCCCTCCCCCCGACACTGGATCTGATCCGGTCATAAGAACGCACACTGATCATAAAAACGAACCGAATACATACTCAAAGTAGAGAACTTTCGTGAAAGCTGGGATATGTAAAGATTTGTTTACTATAAATTGTGCTTAAATTTAAAATTGTGTATATTCATCTCAAGGTCAAGTGTTTTGAATTTCATATAAACCTATTACATTGCTTATAACGATGATCAAGAGGAAGTTGTAATATAAAAACATAAAAACTAACGTTACCGTAAAATCTTGTTAGAAGAAAGGTTTTGTTACATGCTGCTCACGTTTAGATACGCTCTACAATAAACTTCTTTCTTGGTAACTACTATTCAAGTTGGAGAACAGTTTCAGTGATGTTTCTTTACAAATATGTGAATGCATATATATATTGAGTATCGGTACGCTTGGTTATTTGGTTATATACGAGAGCGCAAATGAACATGTAAGATACACAGGAGGGTGCCCAGGATGTCTAAAGCGCTCAACGTTACGGATCACTGCCATATCATCCGTCTGCGTGTGTTTGAGTCTCGGACTCGGCCAATGTGAGTACTTGTTCTTCCTCCTCCAGTTATACTGGTAGCCATGAATAACCTCTCTTGTGCTGAAAAATGTTTTTTAAAATATTAAACAACAAAAATATATAAAAAGTATCATAACAACAACAACCAGGATGGCCGAGGTGTCCAAAGCGCTCAACATTACGGATTACTGCCATATCATCCCTGTCTGCGTGTGTTTGAGTCTCGGACTCGGCCAATGTGAGTACTTGTTCTTCCTCCGCCAGTTATACTGGCAGCCATGAATAACCTCTCTTCTGCTGAAAAATGGTTTTTAAAATATTAAACAACAAAAATATATAAAAAGTATCATAACAACATAACATTATTAGTGATAAATCTTAGTGATAAATCTTAGATAACACAGGTATCCAAATATGCAACGTGTGACCAGTCATGCAGAAATATGTTGAATAGATATCACACATCATGTTTTAATGCACCATCATGCATACAAATAAAGAAATGAACACTGAACCTATGTGCACTGTTCACCTACCACACTTTCATGCTAAATCCGGATACAATGACAAACTTCTGAGCTGAGAGACTTTAATATCATTCCATCTGGTCGAAAAGGCGTGTCCTCAAAACCATTTTAAATCTAGGAATGGAATTTCAATTACATATCAACAAAGGTTGTAGGTTACGACGGTAGGTCAGAAGAGTTTTATTTATAAAAATGATTCCTTCTTGACCTAAGAATCTGGGATTCATTATTAGTGATAAATCTTAGATAACGCTCCGTTTTGGATGATCAATGTCCAGTTAGCACAGAAAAGTGGAAAAAGTTTGTTAATAAACTTATAATTCAATAACAATACCTTTTAAAATAAAGAATACGTTTCTCCATTGAATATAAAATTTCTTGCCTTTTACAAAACTAAAATTATGAATATTTCTATTATTTTACTTTCAAATACATTATTTTCATAATAGTATTTTTAATGCTACATTATTCTGAAATGTTCACATGATCTTCTTCGAAAAAGTAATGTTAACAGATAACAACTTGATTGTGAATTGTTTCCTTTAAATCTTTTCACTATTGGGAACAAATGAAAGTTTTAATTTCAGTCATATTTAATCGTTGCATTTTTGTTATGCTGTCCTTGCACTTGAATGACAAATGTATCACTCCTGGTACGGGATTGATGACTAGGCATTACTCCCATTATCATCCTCTTTAATTTCGGTTGAGGCATTTCCTGCAACAAAATAATGCATTTATATCAGACCACAAATCATTAACACCTTCATTCAACAAAGTATTCAGCAACCAATGTAATATTTTATATTGCATACATTTGGACTCAGAACATACATTTCACTTGCGAGTCAGAACCCACGAATGGAGTCACAATCAACTTTTAGAGTATTTTTCCCTTCATTTTGGATGGTCATCCTTTAAGTTGTGTATGTGTCTGTGATTTGGATTTATAACTTAGCTTTAACAATATCTCAGTTATATCGCTACGACGTCTGCATTGTGACAGTTTATAGCGATGTCTATCACTGAGGCATCTTACCTCAGACCCGTAGCATTATGTCCCACCCAGTCACATTATCCTGACACCAGGCCGACCAGTCTTATCACTAGCCTCTTAATGCTGAGCGCCAAGCGAGGCAGATAATTATACAATCTTTATATTCTTAGTTGGAAATCGCAACCTCCCGCATTCGCAGCGGACGCTCTAACCATTAGGCCACCGGAGCGACTATACTTTAAGCATTTTTGGAATTGATTGAATGTAAAAAATATGTGATCCATGTAAGATTGATTTATTTATAGTTAACACTATCCAAACAAATGCCTGGTAAGCTACAACAAGAACGTTTTGTGTCACAACAGAAAGTTCAGTATTAAAAATCAATAACAAGATTATATAAAATAACCGTTTCATGTCTTATTTCCACATAATTGAAATCACGAGCCCGAAAATTCCACTCAAAGTTAAAAATGTCTACACTTTCATTTTGTTAACATTACATTTGAATTTTAACAATTTTAATTGTAAAAATGAAATATTTTAAACTTCAAAATATTGACAGTTCTGCAGCATGTAAGTTGTATCAGTGCTCAATGAAGCGAAAAGTTCCGGTATTTTTTTCTTTCTCTTTTTGGACAATCTCATTTTCATTCTTTCATCACATAAACTCATAAAAGGGACAGTTTTCATGATGCATTTAGACGTCAATCTAGTTGTTATTTGCCATTTCTACTTACTAATTGTTAGCTGACACTCGTAAGTATACACAAGAACTGCTTACAAAGATCGCTTGATAATAAACTGTGTTCCTTGTTATTTATATTACTTGTAAACAGACCGACACATGTATTTTTGAAATCCACATCAAGATTGGTGACGAATAGTCTTTAATACGTGTTCATTGTTTCACATTGCAAAGTGTCACTTTATCAAGTTTAGTGTTATACCTCTGCTTGCACACTTTTTATTAATGTTCAGTCCCTATATTTATCACACCTAATTTCATTTACATAAAGCGTATTAATCTATTAGATTGCCTGACTGGAATATAGTACCTAAAATACATTGCTAGTTAATCAACACAGAGATTCACAACACTGCTCATCAAGGCAGAACATGCAGGGATATGTATTTTCCGATTAGATTATAGCCACTTATGCGTGTTCATGTGAAACGCTTTGCCATACATCCCGCTACTGATCCTCTCCCAGTTAATAATCTGAGTGTACTATTATTGATAAGAATTAAATGAGAACAAAACTCCTGACACAATACATCTAGAACACAGGACTTGTTGTTTCTTTATATGGACACTTATACACATTTGGTCAGATATATTGCATTTGTCTCAATAATCAATGTGAGTCACGGTGCTTCACTCTCTTATGACCAATTGTTATACAGTCTTCAGACCTTGTCTTAAATGTCATTAATTGGTCCACGCCGCTGTCCACAATTTGAGAGAGTAATGTTTTAAATTTCTATTAAAAAATTAGTTTCTATGTCAGAAACGTTTGCTAAAATTTAAGTTTATTTAACATTGTATCTCATTCCAAATAAATAAATACTTCAAACATTTTAAGCAGATGTTATACTGCATTGCAAAATTCATATATTAAGAAATACGAGGTAAATTTATATTTATAGTACATAAATCATCTATTAACAAAAAAGCCGAGTCAAGAAAACCAACAGTATACAATTGATGCCAGTTATGAAACTCACAATTCTCCATATCTAGCAAGTTTTCACCTCATGTTTGTACAGCTAAAAGGTAGTCTTTGTCATTAAAGAAACATATCTCTAATTAGGTCTAGCCTGATATTTGGAACAAGGCAAATAATCTGGGTTAGCCTGAACTCTCCCCGGCAGACAGATAAGGGTACCAAGGTCTTATTACAGTATGTTCAATATACCCAGCAAACATTACCCAGATTAGTTCATTCTACCATACTGGACGTAGTATCTCAAAGACTTTCTTAGGCATTCGTGAGAATAACCAAGACTCTGTTCAACAAGGTAGATCCTACACAGTGTTCTCTATTCCTATTTCACATACTATCTTGATGGTTACTGTCATTAGAAAGTTTTGCATATTTGATATAGTACATGGTACTATGGATAATTTGAGTGAAGTAATATCTATCATAACAACTGATAGAACACTTAACCCAATACATATATCAATGCTTCCTTACGAATAATGTGATGTGTGATGTGATGTGATTTTGATTTTTAACGTAGCTTTAACAATTTTTCAGTCATATCGCTAAGATGTCTGCAATGTGGCAGTTTATAGTGATGTCTAGCACTGGGGCATCATGCCGCAGACATGTAGCATGATGTCCCACCCGGTCACATTATCCTGACACCAGGCCGACCAGTCCTAACACTAACCTCTTAATGCTGAACGCCAAGCGAGGCAGCTGTTAGTACCATTTTTTAAGTCTCTGGTATGACTCGGTCGGGGATCGAACCCACGACCTCCCGCATCCGAGGCGGACGCTCTAACCACTAGGCCACCGGAGCGGTCCTTAGGAATAAACATGTACACATTCGAACTGGTAAATTACATTTTGCTTCACTTATCACTTTGAGCTATCGTGCCTCATTGCCCATGGACAAAATGTTACTAGCTAGAAAGATCAAAGATATCGCTTGTTCTGCACGTCATTCATTTACATATTTCACTATTAGGACTCACTACCAACAGGAAATGGATTCGATCATAACACGGGGACAACATGGGTCAGTTACCATGGTGTACCCTTTCTCAATGCACTTTACTTCAATTGCTTCCAGGCACTAAATAACATACTTTGGGCCTGGAGCGTAAAACACCGCACGTTTATAATTAAAAGTTTTGTAAACAAATCTATAGAAATTAAATGAGTAAGTATTTTACGTTTTATTATACAGATTTTCAGTAAATGTTCGTTAGCATCAGACATACATTTTTATTGCTTAGACATATTCTTATTATTATGTAAATAAGACAAATATAATATTGGGGTCTTTATCTGGTCCAGAAATGTTAACTTTCTAATCGCCATCATTACACAATTTCATACAAATGTAAAAATCTTGGTTTGTCATGAACATGAATCAGGTTTGGTTTGTATTGCTTAAATATGTTTTGTCGTGAAGATAAAAGTGCTGAACTAAAATTGGCCACAAGAAAGATGGCCTCATCACTTATCAGTCGGTACACCTTAACTTAGTCCCTAACTATTGTATATATAAATACCCACATTTGTCTTTCTTTCCGTTTGTCCCGGATGACAAACATGAATTAGCGAGTTCTAAACTTGGGGTGGCCTCTCTTAGGGTGGCATCCCACTTTTTGTAAATATATTTTTCGTATATTTTTGGATCATATTTATGTTCAAACTTGTTTTAATCTCGCTCATCCCAATTTTTTAAACACCCACATGTGTCTTTCTGTGTGTCATTGCTGCCATTCAAGCGGTCGCGGTTCGAAACTCGCGGCAGCATCACAATTGTTTTAAATTTTAACTTTCTTTTAACTCTCACTCATCCCAATTTTTATTTATTTATTTTGTTTTCTTTTACTTTAGCTTTATTCCCTTTTTTGATTGTGATAAATTAAGCTAGTTTTTTTTTCTTTTCTTCCTTTGTTCTGTAAGTACTGATGCCTGACTTAGATTTAGACATTCTTGATACTGTTTGCAAGAACGATGTGTATTGTTTAGAAATATGAAGATTAGGATGTGATTGCGTGGCTACAGTGTACAGTGAGTAATCATACATTACTGATGTACCTGAAGTGAAATCTGAGACAAATGAAACGTTGCATTGTTTACATTTGAGCGGTTCTACAATTTGCCTTATAATGTACGACAAGAACTTAACTGTAAATTTGACTAGAATGATAATTTTGATTAATATGGTACTTTTTTATTTTTGGACACATGGGATGTTCAGTATTGAAAATTCAAGGTAGAGAATATATAGGAAAATAAGTTTGTAATGGGCCTGCGGTCAAAACACCAACTATTTGTTTTAACAATGAGAACATTGCCATATAGTTCAAGTGATATAATCAAGGCACGTGAGAACGTACATATATTACAAAACTTGCAAACGATACAGGCCGTTGTTTTTAATACTTTTTTTCCGAATCTTTGCGGATGTCTAGTGTGTCCCTTCGAATTGTACAGTACTAAAAGGCCCGGGATTGCAGCCTAGAAATAAAAACACTGCAATAGAAGTACTAATCAATGTAAGCATCAGAAGCTTTTGCTTTTAGCGTTAGAGAATGTTGTGCCATTTCGAACGATAAAGTACACATCAGTGGATATTCGCTCTCTTGCTCTGATAGTTACGCATTTTGTTTTAGATGCATTGACATGCATTTTTCTTTTATTTCCACACGTAAAATGTGCACGTGCATATTAGAGACATCCGACATTTATATGCGGAATGCAGTAAGATTGAAAACGTTTAAATACTGATACATTTTGCTTACATAAAAACGGAGAAATGAAATAATTGCCAGCATTGTATCTGGTACCAACAAAAACGGACAAGATCATGTTCAGCTATACAGTTTTCAGCGTGACCTAGGCAAGCAGAAAAGGAAAAACACAACAGACATTTGCTAGACCAACCGTATGCAGGTTGTTAGCAGAACTGAAACTGAAAATAGAGTAAACACCACATTCTAGATGGCCTTGCAAATTCGTAAATAAAAATAACCATAGCTCCTGTCTAAATTTCATCCTAAGGCTTACCTGTTTGCATTCAGTTTGAAGTTAAAACTTAATACCTTATTCCATTTTGTTATGGATATTTGATTTAATTTAATTGATTGTTTGTTGGTTTTAATTTTTCTTAATTTTTTTAATTCCATTACATGCTATTGTAATGTAATTGTATTTACTAGATCTGATATTTTTCAGAAATTCAGTTCAGTTTTTCGAAAATCTAATATTAGAACATTGTGTCAAAAGCTTCTATAGTTCCTGACCTTGATTCGTGATTTTTAGGTAAACAACTTTTTAAACATTTTTTAAATTTTCTTTCTTAGTGTGAGTCATAGGGTGAAATCGAAGCTGTACGTGACATTAGACTTGTAAATAGCTCCTAAGTTGTTCTAGAAATATGTAGCAATTATTTCGAAATTCTGGTTTAACTGGAAGTTTCTGCGCAGCAGCAAGATTTAATAGTGATGTTTTGAGAAATAATTTCAGTTGGACTTTAAACAATGAGACGTCAAAGTGTTTTTTTTCGTGACCAGTTTGAGTTTAATTTTAATTTTTCTTCAAATTATTTGGATTCGAAGAGATTATTTTTTCCTGGAAATATTTGTGCTCCAAATTAATTCTTGAACAAAGACAGTTATCGCAATTTACAGAATTCAAACACCGGAATATTATTTTCTGTATTTCAACAAAGAGCTGTTGAAACTTCAGTACTATACTGAGCAGAACATACGTCATCGCCTTCCATTTTGGATTTTCGTCGGGACTCGAACTCAAATTCATTAGAACATTTTATTACTAGGACTTCTATTTTTTAATTCTTGGATTATTCTTGGATTTTTTGGGGGGGATTTGATTTTTAAAACCGTAAGTTCTTTTCCCAATTTTACCTTGATTTTCTAGGGAAATAAATTATTAGTTAATTTTTTTCAAAGCTTGTTGTCTTCACTTTGTTCTTGTTACTGTTTAAAAGAGCATAAACACGTAACAATTTTTATGCATATTATGCATTTAGTATAGATAAATCTTGAGAATAACCGATGTGTGTATCTGGTTAAAACTGGTGTTAAAACTGTATGGATGTTCTCATTTCTCAGCGTTTACGTGTTTTCAACCAAAGTCTTATACATGTATACATATTTATACCTGCATGAACTACTCATTTGTATCTTGTACATGGTGCATTCTTTTCCGGCCCGTGATTGTCCTGTGACTGTGGTTTTATAACACAGTACATTTTTAGAGGTCTTCATAAAATCTTTGATAGAAGAGGTGGATACCTATGGATGCTAAATTTCAATTCGAAAATAAATCCCATTTATTTTGGCCATACGATGGAAGTTGCAAACTTGCGTCAGTTTATGCGATTGATTAATAGTCTTGCTTAATTCTTCCTTTCTCACATTTGTGCATATCTGAATGCTAGCAAAAAGTCCAACTGGACCTCTATTGATTGTTATTCATAGATAAATCATATGTACATACGTAGCCAAAATTATATGATTGAAATCAACCATGGGGTCATACTCACCATAGTAATATTATACACAGAATGAAGATACAACATATTAGGAGTCAACATATTTCCTATATAATGTTCAACACCAATATATCTTATATAGTTTGCTTTATATTAATGGAATGCATTCTTATACTTAAGCGACACCAAGGAAGAGATTGTATCGCGAGGTTGATAGATACGGTCTAAATATATATATATATATATATATATATATATATATATATATATATATATATATATATATATATATATATATTTGTACGTCGACCTATATATGTGTCTGAGCAATTTATTTCATTCTTTATTGTTTCTGTCGATCTGCTAGTATCTAGTAGGTTAAAGGTGTATGATGAGAGAGCGTTAGGTTAGGCTTTAGTATAACGTCTTTTGTTTTGGTTGGTGGTGGAAAAAACATTTTTTTAATCTATATTAGTAAGATATTTACTTCATTTATTTGAGTTCAAAATATTGACATTTTACTTTTATGAAAATATGCAATATTGATCATTTTAAATGTAATTTTAAATAACATTTGTCTCACACTCTAAAATGCATCCTGACTGAAATTATATTTGATCAAATCTCCTAGATTTCGTATGCTATTAATTAATACATTTTATATTAATTATTACTTTCTCGCTAGATGGGTAATAAATGGTGTGTCGTCACCTTTGTGAAAATACCAGTGGTCTAAGTGTTTAATAGTATGCAAACAAAAGGTCTCAACATTCTGATTACATGTATACCTACCAGAAGTGCCGAAAAGCGGCCTAGCTAAAGAATACAGTTTTGCACAGCACAAGCAAAATCATTGTAACGTCCCGCGGACTATATAGCAAAAGAAAACCAAGTTTAAGATGAAAAAAATCGTAAAGTAATAAATTTGAGATTGAGCACGACTTTCAATGAATCTTAGCGAGTTACATCCACACACAACACCACCAATTTATGATGATCAGAAGTCGTATATACGTATAAAAAATAAAACATGCACATCTTATTTCTGGATACAAGGATAAAGTCCTCTTTTGGGAGGCTTGACTATCTCATTCCAGCTGGTCAAAAAAGAATTTATTTAAGGATGTTTTAAAAGAAGTGAGGAAATTTTAATTACTTATCATCAGGGGTAGGGAATTCTAAAAGTGGGTGCTGATACAGTGAATGAACGTTTGAAATGGTCAGTTTTCAACCACGGAATTTGGACATCGTTGTTAAAATAATATGATCTTAGTTTAATTAGTTAAAACATATAATCTGGAGAAAAAAATCGTTTAAATACATTTTCATGATTCATTTAAAATAAAGCACACGTTATTGTATGGTTAGCCACTGTAGACGTGAAGACGAAACATTCGAGCGAGGCATAATAAGAAGAGTCAGAATTAACCCGGTGGCTCTTTTTCTTGAGTTTGTCAGTTCGGAATGGATTATAATTTGACGTGTGTCCCCATATGGTGCAGCTGTAGTCTATCAGTGGTGATATACATCCCTAAAAATAAAGTTCAAGTGACTGGGGAGGTAGAAATTTCGACAGTAATTTTGTAAGAGAGTTATTCTTTTGATTACCATTACACGTACGTGATCAGTGTTTGTTTTAACAGCTGAGATGTTGATCAATGTAGAGACCAAGAAGTTTTTGATTCCAATACTAGACACGTCTAAGTCCTTCTACGGGCAATTCATAGTAGCATGTGATCAAAAGGTGTTACAGATCAATTATGGAGGAAATCTTATATATGTTAGCCAAAGTTTCTTGCCTTTTGTTCAACTCTATGTGTAAGTCGATAATACTGTACAATATACGGCCAAATAATTCCCTAAATTAAATGGTATAGTCTAGATGGGTTAGCTAATCCAAAATTGCCGACTGCATTACCTCCATTGACTATTGAAGGGTTAGGGGTCGTGTGAAGTCGCTTGAAATAGAAGTGAAACTCCACTTCTGTTGAGTGTATTGATGGGTTGGTCTTTCCAGATAAAAATGACGGTTTTATGTTCAAAACGTGCGCTGAAAACTTAAAATTGACAATCGTTTTACATGTCAAATTATCTAACAACCACCCAGATCTAGATTATGAGCGATAGCCGAATTCAGACCAATGGAAATAGTAAGCCCTTAATCCTAATGTAATAAAGTTTGGTAAGGTCTTTTCCTCCAAAACTTGCTTAGTATTGTCAAGCCTTTCTATCTTTGTTGACATAAGTATGAAAATATTTATCGAACTGCCAGTTGCATACAATTGGCATCACGGGATTTTTATTTGAATTTGTTTGCATGTACGTACACATATGTATGCCTACGTGAACGTATGGGTGGATATACGTACTTGTATATTTATGTGTAATACCTTACAAAATTGTTGTTCACAATGTACTGTTTATATGTTTTACATCATTCGATAGCAATGCAAAGACCATGTATTTTGTCATATATCTGTTTGTACATGAAAACGTTTAATAACTATTCTTTACACACACGCACTGCCACCTAATATATGTAAGCATTGCGTTGTTCTCATATAATAATAATGAGGACTTTGCATAGCGCCTAATCTTTAGAAGCTCTAAGCGCTTTACAACTTTAGACAACACCTATAAGATTAAAAAAAAACATATAATGATATGATTACAAAAACAAACATCATGAAATAGAAAACATAAAAAAACATGCTGAGAATAGTTAAGGTAGGAAACATTATTAGGTCTTTAAGTTTGTTCTTGCAGTCGAAATAAGTGAGTTTTGAGAGCACTCTTGAATGTGATCACTGTGTCTTTGTGTCTAAGTTCAGTGGGCAATTCATTCCACGTTGCTGGGCCCTGGTATGCAAAAGAACGCTGTCCATATGACTTTGTTTTCATACTTGGAATAATGAGTATACGATTGTCAGAAGAGGAGTGTAATTATCTTGCTGGTGTATATACATGGCCGAGGTAGGATAGGTATGTTGGACAGTGAAACGTAGCACAGAGAACAAATTTTGTGTTTGATTCTGGATCGAATGGATAGCCAGTGTAAGGTACAGAGCAGCGGGGAGGTGTGCTCTAATCGTAGTACTCTAAGTATGATCCGAGCAGCTGTGTTTTGAACTTTTTGAAGTTTCTGGGGCAGATATTGAGATGAACCAGACATAACTGAGTTACAATAGTCCAGTCTTGAAAGTACTAATGAACACACAAGTGTTTTAGTGGCATCAACTGAAAGATATTTGCGAACTGAGCTGATGCGTCTCAGCTCAAGATATGCAGCCTTGCATATGTTCATGACATGTTGATGCAATGTGAGAGTACTGTCCAGAGTAACACCTAGGTTTAGTGCTGATTGTATGAATTTAATGTTGGTGTTGCTGATATTTATTGTTTGAGGAAAAGGATTTGAATGAGAAAGTCTTTGTGTTATGATCAGAATGGCCTCAGTTTTATCATCATTCATCTGCAGCTTGTTACATGTCATCTATGATTTCACATCAGAAATGCACCTCTCTACACCTTGGATGGTAGCATCAACTTCAGTTGGATGGCTAGATTTGTATATTTGGGTGTCATCAGCGTACAATTGGTGAGACACTGGATGATGATCTATGACACTTGAGAGCGACTGAGTGTATATAATGAAGAGAACAGGTCCAAGAACAGACCCCTGTGGAACACCACAACATAGATCAACTGGGCTGGAGTGTATTCCATTTGCAGATACAATCTGTGTCCTTTTGACCAAGTAGGACTTGAACCACAGTAAGGCTGTATCATGAATGCCAAATACATGCTGGAGACGGTGAAGTAATATATCATGGTATATTGTGTCAAATGCTGCAGACAAATCAAGGAGAGTGAGGACTGTAATCTTTCCGCTATCCAACGCAGAGAGAATGTCATTACTTTTAAAAGAGTAGTTTCAGTACTGTGGCAAGGGCCTGAGTGTGGCCTGGGATTTCAGTATCAAATAAAGGTTATGTTCTGTTCGGTGCCCGTTCGAGGTTTACACATTTAATGACAAAACTAAAGAAACTAAAAGGCTTTCTTCCAGAGAGAGAGAGAGAGAGAGAGAGAGAGAGAGAGAGTTAACATAACTGTCTCACTGCATTGTACAGAAGAAACGAACTCGACAATCATGGTCGAATTATTCCAATATCAGGAAAACTTAGAAACTATTTGTTATTAAATTTATGCGTGAAAGGTACTGCGTATTTGAATTCCACCAATGATTTGCAATTTTGTGGATTTTCCTTCCTATCTACCTATATTACTCTTGTTTAATGATGATGTAGCTATTTGGACCGATGTAAAGATAGTATTTTAACAACAGTTACGCATATTATAACGCTTTTGTAATATCCCAAGAATGGTAGTTTCACAAAGCAACAATAATTATGCTTCGTAATGAAGGACCTTAAATAAATAATGAAGAAAGGTTTTAAATGGGACACATATTGATAGAGTTTAATTTTAAAACTGTATTGGTCTGTTGATTACACCCTAATTATCATGACGAAGACTAAATAAACATCACAGTATCATATATTGTATGGCCATATTTTATGAACAAAGTAAATTTGGGTACATTAGATGTGTAGATGTCTTTAAATACCGTGTTTTAATTCATGCTATGTTATGGTATTGAAATCCTGGGACTTACGTATTCAGAATGTATTGAAAATGTTTAATGCCGCTGCTGCAAATAATATATATGCATCTCACTTAGATGATAACGGATGTGTTACACGTACAACACCTAAGAGACATTTATTATATAGCTATGGTTTTGGCCTTGTACAGATATCGCAAGCTGTTGGAAATGTTAGTGTATTTGTTACAGCATTCCCTCAGAGATAGAATGATTGTACTTGTCAACCCTGACAGCCGTCAAATTTTAGCTGTGATGGAAATTATAAAACATTATTAAATGTCGAGAAGTATCGTTCCATAGATTTTCTTATATATGCCCATATAACTCTTTAGATAAACAAAAGTCATAAACTTTCTACAGAGACTGGTATACATGATAGTGTTACTATTTCATGTCGTTTGCGCAATATTGTTTATTGCAGTAATTGGACTTCCGTAGAAGATGAATAGCAGGTATAACGGTACCAATTGCGCAAGTCCAGGTGGGCGGAGCTTAAGGTGTATGGAACATTGTATTCAGAATTAAAGAACAACACTAGCTGTGATTGGTGCATTATGTAAGAGTTGTACTTTCTGTTTGGCTTAAAAAAAAGTTGAGCCTCTTGGCAACATGTGAGTTTGTGTTAATTTCTATCTAGATCATATTTTGTATCTTTTATGATTTTTTTAAAATATGGTACACATGGCTGAAAATGTGCTTGTTGTGACTAGATAACTCTTACCCCTGTCTAGTTTCAGTAGAGTTATTTCTCTTAAATGCAATGGAGTACCTGGTTATGTCATTGTCAAATTGACAATCTAGCATTGTTCTATATGACAGTGTGTGACATGCATGCCCAAGTAGGACAGAAAGTATATTTATTTCACAAAACATTAGCATTGAGGTATATGGAAAAACAATTGGTACCGTGATACCAGCATGCATGTTTCAGTTGTAAACATTATCATGATCTAAGAAAAGATATTTAGAAAAATCTTGGTAAAATAATCCATCTCTAAGAAAGTTGTATATAATGTGAACCAAAAAAACCAGTTTGGTTTTCAGGGTTGCATTATTTATATACCATTTGCTGCATCGACAACAAAATAAATACAATATTTAATACACACCAATACACACACATACGCATACGCATACGCACACGTATATATATATATATATATATATATATATATATATATATATATATATATATATATATATATATATGTGCGCTTCGGCAGATACATCTTGTCTTTGTATATATTATTATATTATGGGCAGCTGATCTAGACAAACCGTTATAAATCTTGGATCCCATCTACCGATAATTGACTGTCAATACGGACAATATTATCTCAGACTGACTGATTAATTTCCTTTATTACATTTTAAGATTTTTATGCAATGATACCAAACCATTGTCAGCTAATACTGCAATTAATACATGCTGTCTTGATCTTTATCTTTCCCTCATCAATGAGCTTTAATTAAAGGACTAAAGATCTCACCTTTAATGTACCACCAGGGCCGTAAACTCTACTGTATTTTGATTCGAGATGTAATAGTTGATCGACGGACTTCCTAAGTAACTTGAAGCAGAATGAGAGCTTCGCGCTGTTGTAAAGCATATATGCATCGAATATCGCTCGTACAGCGAGCAGGCCACAAGCCCATATTAAAATACGCACCAAAGACTTCGTCGGCTTCACCCCATGTCAGGTTACACTGCAACTCATATATATAAACTCAAGTTACAATGACGGCTAAGAATCTTCCGCAGGAAGTAAAACTTATCCCACAAGCATCCGAACGATCAACATTCATAGTGCTATAGATAACTCCTGAAGACATATCCATAAATATCACAACGCCATTTAACATCACATCACTGCCACCAGAACAATTTTCTTGTGTTTGCACTCTAGTTTTTAAATTATGTAACAGAAAGGAGGTAAAACCAACAACTTAAGTTAAATCAACAAGTTGTTTATTTCCCTACAATACAAAATGTAGATTCAAAAGAAACTTATAGTATTCAAATTAAATATCAAATAATTATAAATGTCCTAATGTCCTATCTCAACTCCAATAATATAGAATATTCCGAATGAATTCCATATATATATATATATATATATATATATATATATATATATATATATATATATATATATATATATATATGTAATGAGGAATTTCAGTGAATATGTTAAATAAATCATTCCTCATCAATTATACCTGGCTTCAGCAACAAAATTGGAATTCAATAGACTGATTTAAAATAATAATTATATTTTTTACTATTTATACACTTTTTCACTTAACCTAGATGTCATTCTAATGGAAATTTTCAACTAAATTGTAAGTGAGTCGGTTTCTAGAATATCCTGAGCGCAAAACGCTATGTCATCATGTTATTTACAAGTTGAAATGTTATCTATGCAAACGTGTTGTTTACATGACCAGTATTTATAAGTAAAATCCTTAATCATGGACAAAACTTAAGTACACAGTATTTAGATGCAGTAGCACGCCATGGGTATTAGTACCTCAAGACAAAAGAAGTTATCAACCTAAGGGTTATTAAATATGCAAATACCACAAATAATTTTCGCTAATCAACTTATGATACACGTTAACGAGACCCAAAATTTACTCTTGCATGATCTATCTTGCTGTGCATTCCTATGTCCCAGTGATAAGCCTTTCCATGCCTTAGATCGACCCTTCGCTCACGCACCACAAATCACAACCCAAACAGGTAGCACAAAGAATTATTATTCCAATTACTAAACACGTATACGTGAAAATACTCCGAGAATACCTTATGTTAAAAAGAAGTGTCGTATTCTCCAATTCCAATCCGTGCTACCGTAATGTCCCATGAATATCATCTGCTCACATAAATTGGCTAATTAATCTGCTGGATAAGTATATTCCCAACACCGACGACTGATATTCAAGAAAATGTTCACAAAAGGTATCAACGTCATACTTGTGATCAGCCAAAACTGTCTGAAGATCTGACTCAGTATCAATGGCCCTTCACTTTTTATCAAACTAAAGCTAAAGTATTATCACCATCTATATTGACCTTATGGTTTAATAAAGCACTGTGTTGAGTTTTGATTGTCCGTTCCATGATTCATACTAATGTTTATTAATAGCAGGTTGTACGTCCATTCCAACATGTTAGGATATTACTAATAATCAAGCCTGATTTATAAACAGGAGAATGACCAAGTCAGTGTCCCATCTCTTAAAACAAGATGGCCGCTTATGATTAACCGGCTTGAAGCAACTGTTCCATTTTTAGTGCCGTTTTCATGATATTTGTGCTTGTTGCCTGTCTTCATCTACGTTATTGTGTTCATTATGTATTGGCTCTTCAATTCGTATGTATTTCTTCATCTCTTTGTTTTGGGAATAAGAACAATTAGACTTTTTCTCAGCTGTTTTGCTTCACTGTTTTTGAACAAACCGCCATCACGTGATACTCGCCAGTCAACCCGTTTATGCTATGATGGACCCTCATTAATTGCTTTAAATGATTACTCCTTGGCACTCCACAATACGGTGTGCTCTACACTAAACGAACTGGGACTACATTCATCATTACCTAAATGTGAACAGAAGCGAAAAAGAAAACATTGTTTCAAAGCTGGCCGGCGTAGAACAGGAAGAAGAATCCCAGTTATCCCCCTTATTTCAGCTCAACAATGTAAAAAAAATTCGACAGTTAATTTAGATAA
This sequence comes from Sinohyriopsis cumingii, assembly GCA_028554795.2. Lineage (NCBI taxonomy): Eukaryota > Metazoa > Mollusca > Bivalvia > Unionida > Unionidae > Sinohyriopsis > Sinohyriopsis cumingii. The sequence goes on from JAPYKE020000080.1 coordinate 736,817, forward strand.
CCTAATTCAAATTCCTATTAATTCGTCTACCTTTGTGTCAACTATCCAAGAGATACCTCTACGCATTGCATTATTCAATGTCCAGTCAGTAGGACCACCGGAAAAGCGCACAGAAATAGTTAATTTTATCAACGACCAGAATATTGACGTCTTTTTCCTGACAGAAACATGGCTAAAATCATCAGGCGATGAGCCCAAATGTGCGGATCTAACACCCACTGGTTACTCCATCAAATCGTTCCCCCGTAATTCTCGCGGAGGTGGCATTGCTGTCATCACAAAGAACTCCATGATCAAACGTCTTAACCACACCATTACATTCAATTTGGACCACACATCGTTTGAACTAGTCCAAACCACACTCACACTGGAGCAAAGGTCAGTCCATATTTTCTGCCTATACCGCCCTCCTCCTAGTAGAGAAAACAAGCTGGCTGAATCTGTCTTTTTGGAGCAGTTTCCGAATGTCCTGGAGTATTGAAATTCGATAGGTGGCGACCTGATTATTCTTGGAGATTTCAATTTTCACTTTGACTGTCCCGGAAACCCAAACACATCAAAACTCATAGATTCCATTAATGTTTTCAACCTCAAACAGTCAGTTAAACGACCGACCCATAAACATGGTCACATTTTAGACTGGATTCTTCATAGACCTGATGACAACATTCTACGGTCCTCCCTGGTATCCCATGACCTTGCATCAGATCACCACTGCATTATATGCCATCTTGACGTATGAGTCCCTAACCCTCCACCTTTATCTGCTACTAAGAGAAACCTCCGTATGATAAATAGAACCAAACTAATGCACGACATCCAAGCAAACCTAACAACTTGCTTACCTCCTGCAGCAGAACAACTCGATAACTGCCTGCGTTCATTGCTCGTTCATTGCACTGCTAAAAGAGACCGCCGTAAAGCTGAGAGGCTCTGGCTTTCCACCAGACTCACTATTCATAAGCAAATCTATGAAGCCGCTAAGAAGAATGTCACAGATAAAGTCCATGCAGTGAAATCAGCCTACTACACTACTAAGATCATGGAAAGTTCCAGCTGCAAAGAACTCGTCGAGATTACTAACAAGCTAATGTCAAGGAACAAATCTACACAACTTCCATCTACCTTCTCTTCCGTCGACCTTCCGGACATGTTTGCAAATTTCTTCCGTGACAAAGTACAAGCCATCAGAGATAAGCTTGACACCACAATTTCAATTGACTCGTTCTCACCATACAGTTGGGATACATAATTTGAGCGACAACCATTAGCAGCATTTGAACCTGTCTCGATGGATTTCGTACGTACAATCCTGAGGAAGAGTGTACCAAAGTCATGTGAACTTGATCCAATTCTAGCATCACTGCAGCTTGAGTGATTAGATCCAGTATTGCCTTCACTAACTGATATTATTATTACCTTTCTTTCATCCGGGGCATTCTCATCATTTTTCACAATTGCCATTCTAAATCTGAAGAAACCAACACTAGACCATAATGATGTAGAGAACTACCGCCTTACTGTGGTTCAAGTCCTACTTGGTCAACAGGACACAAATTGTATTTGCAAATGGAATACACTCCAGCCCAGTTGATCTTTGTTATGGTGTTCCACAGGGGTCTGTTCTTGAACCTGTTCTCTTCTTTCTATACACTCAGTCGCTCTCAAGTGTCATAGATCATCATCCAGTGTCTCACCAATTGTACGCTGATGACACCCAAATATACAAATCTAGCCATCCAACTGAAGTTGATGCTACCATCCAAGGCGTCGAGAGGTGCATTTCCGATGTGAAATCATAGATGACATTTAACAAGCTGCAGATGAATGATGATAAAACTGAGGCCATTCTGATCACAACACAAAGACTTTCTCATTCACATCTTTTACCTCAAACAATAAATATCAGCAACACCAACACCAACATTACATTCACACAATCAGTACGAAACCTAGGTGTTACTCTGGACAGTACTCCTACATTGAACCAACATGTCATGAACATATGCAAGGCTGCATATCTTGGGCTGAGACGCATCAGCTCAGTTCGCAAATATCTTTCAGTTGATGCCACTAAAACACTTGTGTGTTCATTAGTACTTTCAAGACTGGACTATTGTAACTCAATTCTGTCTGGTTCATCTCAATATCTACTCCAGAAACTTCAAAAAGTTCAAAACACAGCTGCTCGGATCATACTTAGAGTACCACGATCAGAGCACACCTCCACGCTACTCTGTACCCTACACTGGAATCAAACACAGAATTTGTTCTCTGTGCTACGTTTCACTGTCGGACTCTAGTCCAACATATCTATCCGACCTCACCCGTGTGTACACACCAGCAAGATACTTACGCTCCTCTTCTGACAATCGTATACTCATTATTCCCACTATGAAATCAAAGTCATATGGACAGCGTTCTTTTGCATACCAGGGCCCAGCAACGTGGAATGAATTGCTCACTGAATTTAGTCACAGTGATCACATTCAAGAGGGCTCTCAAAACTCACTTATTTCGACTGCAAGAACAAACTTAAAGACCTGAAAATGTTTCCTACCTTAAATATTCTCAGCGTGTTTTTTATGTTTTCTAATTTCATGGTGTTTGTTTTTGTAATTATAGCATTATATGTTTTTTATCTTATAGATGTTATCTAATGTTGTAAAGCGCTTAGAGCTTTTAAAGATTAAGCGCTATACAAAGTCCTCATTATTATTATTATTATTATTATTATTATTAATAGTTGCTGTACAGCCTATGTAAAAAAAAGAACAACTGAAGGTGAATGACAGCATCGCCGTCCAGCTGCAACGCATATGCATCGAATTTCTCCCATACAACTAACAGGACTCCAAAATCTTGTCCAACATGCAGGCACCTCCTTATACCACAACGACGATACTACAGTTAGAATGAGATCGATTAGTTTTGGCAGCCCATACATTTTACACATAAACCGCAATACAATGTCAACTAACTACTGTGAGAAGTCTCCGATAACGCATCCTCTCTAACAGGCACTATTTGTCATAACCTGAAACTTTCGAACGAACCACTTTCTCTGCTTCACGCCATATCATATTACACTACATCTCTCGTCTATAAACATTAATAAATTCACATTACCATGATAGTTAAGAAGGTAACTCAGGACACTAGCCTCTTCCAAACAGCAAACGCACAATCAACACTCAGGTGTTTCCAAAAGAGATCCTCGCAGGTATACAAGCTGAACGAGAAACGAACAAACCAAAAATAAAATGATCAAACAGGCGGCTACATCCAGCTATCACGATGCAAATACTACAAGTATAGAGATATCGATACTGCCCAACAGTTTACCACATAAACCATCACACAATATAATGTGGCAGATGACGTTTACAAAATTGCGTATCAGTTTGCTGAGTCAAATAAAAATGACATTACTTTGTTGAGAAAGAAATGACTATATCCCTATGACTATATGAATTCATTTGGCAAGTGTGAGAAATCAGAACAAAAGTATTTGTATTATATAACTATTTTTAATTGATGTTGAATATGCCCATATTAAACTATATGAAATCAACGACGGTGTATAACATCGGACAACACCTAATATTCCTATTAGAAATGAATTATCTAAGTTTGGTAGATATTTTTGAAACGATTAGAGATCTACACTATTATATTAATGCAAAATTTTTCAGATCGGGCTGCTTATTAAAAAATACTAAAACTAGTTTCCGGTTATTATCCTATGAAGGACTCAATGGATTTGTAGAAATAATAAAATTAGAATGAGAAAAAAGTATTGGATGCAGAAATCAACAATTATTTTTGCTATTTGGTTGAAGTTGAAATTCATTATCCAAAATCATTATATGATATGTATTCAGATCATCCCTGATTTCGGAAGTCATAAAAGTGTAATAGGAAGGACTCTTTGGCTACCAAATTCAATGTTTGACACAAAAAGAAAAAGTCTTAAAATTTAATCCAAAAACTTAGGATGAAGGATTTAATAGATGACGATCTTTAATTTAATAGCAAGAGCCCAAGGCTCGGACTACGAATGAGATTTACTTAAATTGTTAAACACCGCATTGCTTGCCAAGATCATGGAGTACGTGCGAAATTGAATATCAATCTTGTTGATATTCAATTGTGCATCCAGAACTGACAGAACATGAACTATATTTTTGTAGCCCAAACGTCAATACCAGGGACAAAGTATTTCATAGAGAAATCTTCTGTATCAAATTGACTAAAACTTAGATAAAAATGATTAAACCAATTTATAGTCCTTGATATCAGCAGATATCTCATGTTTGACGTCTGCCACAATCATCTATGAACCAATATTATAATAAAATTATGTTTTTACATATATTGACAGTTCTACACAACATAGGTATTTACTGGATATAAAATAAGATATTGTTTATACGATACAACCAATTATTCAAACGATCACGTTCTTGATTTAACTCACGACGGTAATCTTTACGTTCAATGATGCTAGTGAGACCTAGCTCGTTGAAGAGTTTGTTCAAATTCATATTTGTGATATATAAAAAACCACAGTTGAATATCAACATTTATTTTCAATTTAATAATATGAATTACATACAAATAATGGGTACGGCAATGGGTTGTCCTATGGCTCCTTCATACGCTTCCCTTTTCAAGGGTAAATTAGAAAAAGGTTTTCTTTAAAACGAAAAGTTTAATCCATCTGTTTGGTTCAGATTTTTAGATGACATATTTATAATCTGGAACCATTCAACTGAAGAAATAAAAAAATGTATTGATCGCCCTAATCATTTTCACCCGACGATTAAATTTGCTTATACTGCATCTAGTACGCATGTTTCATTTTTAGATGTAAATATAATAACAAATATTGATAACACTATCTCCACAAATATTCATATCAAGGAAATTAATATCCACCAATATGTGGAATATTCTTCGCACACTAGATGATTATGATAGAATGATTCTCATTCAGATAAACCTTTTATTATCATATGTTTGCTTTTTAATGAGAGACCATACTGAAAACAGTGTTCCCTTTTTGCTAAGTAAACTCGTATTCCGTATTGTTTTGTAATTCGTTAATGCCATATAATTCATGAAATTAAAATTTCAGATAAGTTTTGTTATTAAGGATACATCATTTGGAGCGCAGTTTTATTGTTTGTACCAACATTCTGCTAATGTGACTTCCACCCAGTATTCCAACGTTTTTGTTCCAATCAGTTCTAGAATTATTTGCACATTATGGTAACTCGTTTAACCATCTTTTCTTTCTTGTATTTACCTGCAAAGTTTTGATGAAGCCAATTTGACTATTTTAAGCAATAGTAAGAACTTTTCGCTGTAGGGAATTAGATTTGTCCCCTCGACCATTTGTACCTATATATTTATATCGGCTTAAATTACCCAGTTAAAGTATTTCTTTTGAAGCCAACTTAGTAACAGACAGAGTTAGTGTCATTTGAAACAGACAATTAGTGACATTCAGTAACAATTAGTTAGTAATATTCAGTTACTTTATGCGTCAAGCAAACACATTTGTTCAGTTAGTACGCCGAAAGAATGTCCTTATTGTTCTGCAATAACATAAGATGTATAATCTAATCCAGCATGTCAATATCAAAACCAAATACCTTAGCGATATAGATAAATTGAACCTCTTAAAACATAAAGCATATGTACATGCAAGTTCTTTTATCCCTTCATCACTAGCGGTGGAACAATATAACAATAACTAGATGAAAAGCAACAGCTCCAAATAAAAATATTGCGGATGAAAGCCTTGCTAAAACTGACGAACCAATAAACACGAAAAATGCGTTCAAGCTACTTTTAAACGAATTAGCACTGCAGATAGAAAGCCTTAAAATTGTATTTTATAAAGTTGAGAAGAAAATTCGACTGGTTAATTATGTTAAAATATATAAAGCCTCTACAGTTCTAACAAATAGATGATTTCTTTTAGCATATATAGATTCCTTCTATTATGATCTGGAATAAATCCATGTTGAACTAAAAACATAGAAAACGACAAAGGTTAAAAGGAAATATATTATTTGTATTATTGCCTACAATGAACGTATTTTTGACTGTCAAAAATAGACTAACTCATTCATAAATTGGGACGATATCCAAGAAAAAGCAGGGACTGGAAGGAATAACCGAATGAAGTACGAAAATAATTTCAAAATACTAAAGCAAAACAAAGAGCATGAAAACAATAAACTGTGTATCAAACATGGCCATTGCCATTAAATACCAAAATTGTATCATAATGTGATTTAAAATATTACGCAGTAACTTCCAAAACAGAATTTCTAGGACAACAACATGATTCACAATCTATGCCTATCATAGCCAAGCGCAATGAATGGATAATAGTAGAAAACTGCTCCGTTATAATATAGGCCATATTGTTTCAATACGAGACCATTTTACCCCCAGTTCCCTCTTGCGAGTCGATTCGAAAAATGGCGGCCAAAAATGTTCATTGAAAACAAAAAATCCAGAAGGTCAGGATAAAATGGCAGATTGTTACCAATAAATCAAAACATTGACATTTTATTTAAATATTAAATATTTGTGGCATCTCTTAGCGAGATTTTGCCACATACAGGGAAAAGCAAAGAAGCATATTTTAGGTGAAAGCATTCTTTTAGGAATTTCGGAACAAACTCTAGATATTTTGTTGAGAGCAAAACTTAGCGTTTCGATTAAATTATTCCGTTATTAACTCAGAATGCAAAACCGTTAAAAAATATGTCAAATTAATGAAAATGATCATTAAGAGAGGGAACAATATAAATTTTTGTCAGGAACTATCAACTGATGGAGTTTGTGTCCGTGATGATGATTCCATCGCAAATGGCTTTGCCAGATACTATGAGGACATTCACACGCCGAATTTAAACCATAGTTTTGACGGAAACTTTTATGAATTTATAGAGAGAGAATTAAATCGGGGTCTACAGGACGAAGTAAGCCATATCGAGGTCTTACAGACCAGTATCAGTTTAAACGAAGTAAGAGAAATCATTAAAGGTCTAAAGAAATCAAAAGCATCGGGCCATGATCAAATTTGCAATGAACATTTGATCTATGGCAGCGACTACCTCATCGAGTGTATGACAATTTTATTTACTCGGATGATTGATCAATCTTACATACCTGTAGAATGCAAAAAAGGGTTAGTAATACAACTGTACAAAGGTAACAGAAAATCAAAGAACTCCCTCGAAAGTTACAGGCCTGTTACTTTACTGCCTGTTATCTACAAAACCTTTGAGAAAATTATTCATGAACGTTTGGTAACTTGGCTCAAAGATACTAATTCTAGTATACCCATTTCACAACAACATGGTTACCAAAAAGGTTTAGGCTGCACAACAGCGAGTTTTGTGCTGTTGCAATATAATGTAAACATGGGTTCACGGGGTTTTGCTGCTTTTCTTGATACGAAAAAGGCATTTGATACCGTGTGGCACGAAGGACTGCTTTTTAAATTATTCACGTTGGGAATTACGGGTAAATCCCTTTTGATATTTTTTAACATGTATACAAATTTACAGAGTAAAGTTCTTGTAAATGGGCAATTTTCAGATTGGTTCTCAATTGGCCAAGGAATGAGACAAGGGGGTGTTTTGTCAACCTTGATGTACACAATATTTATAAATGACTTGCTGCTACAGTTAGAAAATAGTGGATTTGGAGCAAAGATTGGATCCTTAGCTGTGGGAAATCCAACCCTAGCTGATGATATTTCATTTTTGGCTATATATCCTAGCAATCTACAAAAGCTGTTAGATATAGCATACGACTAGAGTAATAAGTGGCGATTCGAGCTTAGTGTCACAAAGTCATACATTATCATTTTCGGACGCCCGTCATGTTTGCCGGTTACCGATTCGGCAACACACCTGGGTCACCGGATTAACTCAAAGCTGACGTCGCATGACGCAACACTCGATGCACGCAAGAAAGGGAAAAAATCTTTTCACGGTCTGTTTGGTATTGGCATTAAACCGAATGGTTTAAATCCTTTGGTTGCTGCAAATGTAATTAAAAAGGTAATTTTCCCTTCAATGTTTTATGGAAGTGAATTATGGTGTAACATTTCAAAAAGTGACCTCGCTTTATTGGATAAAACTCTGAGGTATTTTGCCAAACATTTACAAGGTTTTCCAATACATACAAGATCAGACATTGCCCTGGGAATGCTAGGATGGACATCAGCGCAGTCCGAAATTGATAGAAGAAAATTGATGTTTTTACACAGATTGTGTTTGATGCCTAACAATGTACATACTAAACGTGTGTTTAACGTTGCGTTATTTCACTTCATTTTGAGCGGATGCATCGGATGCATGTCAAGCTGTGGGTTAATTTCAAATTTATATTATACCTCAAAGAAGTTTGACTTGCTCGGGTATCTAACTGATTATTTACATCATTCTGAAATTCCAGATAAACATAATTGGAAAGAAATTGTAAGGTCAAAAATTGTTGGTCTTGAAAATAGCCTCTGGAGAGTTCGTATGTCTAATCAAGCAGATTTTGATAGATTCTCTTCGATACACGAATACTTACGACCTGCCTCAGTGTGGCAGTCGGCTAAAACCAGACAACACACTAATGTATTTACATATGTAGCTAAACTATGGGCTGCTGTTCCACAAACACAGCTTGATATGTGTATTAGATGTGGGAATGTTTATAAAGACTTGATACTTCATTGTTGTGTTAGTTGTCCTTATATGTCGAACTTTCGAAATTCTTTCTGGGATTTCCTTACTGATAAATTTCCCCTGAGCCTGCACATTACGTTATTTAATGCAGAAGATGAGCTGCAACTACAATATCTTTTAGGTAAAAGGTTACCATCAGGAGTAATCGACAAAGAAAACTCCAAGCTATTCGTCCTGTATGCAGCATACTTTGTTATGCAGTGTGCAGCTATCTTCTGTAAATAAGGTACTGAAACTTGCAACTTATGAGTTGACGAACACTTTGTTGATTGATATTGTGTAAGAATTTGTATTCTAATATAGATTTTTTTTAAAAATAAATATTTATTGAATGTATTCAGATGATTTATTCTTATATCATGTAATCTTCCATGGAAGGAAATAAAGATGATGATGATGATGATGAACTCAGAATTCAAAACCGTTAAACAGTATGTCAAATTAATGATTTTATTAACTAATTAAGAATGGAGGTTAAAAAGCAGACCTTTTAGAGACAAAATTCAATATTTCAAAGACTTTTTGAATATATATTGAAAGCGGTTAAACTATTTTTACTATTAATAATATTGTTTGATTTCAGATCGATCATTTATTACAATAATACTTTCGAGATTCACGTATTACACAATTTGATAATTTAAGGGCAACAATGAAGGACAAGACCCGAATGTTTTTATCTGCTGGAATCAAGAATCTAACCCGGTATGCTAAATTACAGAATCATTTCTGTAATCTGTAATATAATCGTTATTGTTTAATCACTGCTAGAACGATAGCTCCTAAAAACGTTTCAACCCATAAAATAAACACAGCCGTCAACTAAGCTACAAAGACTATATTTCAGCAAAGGCATACAAGAATGACAGCGTTAGGACAAATGTTTGAATGGGACGATGAGTGAAACATGCATATAAACAATGTTAACAGGGTCACTAATAATAATCATCATTCTAAATAATTTCAAATTTGTTATGATTGCAATATATTCTCCAATACACGAGCAATATAATCTGTTTAAAACTCAGGATTGTTTCAATAGGGGACTCAGCTGGGGAATATATTATTTGTTTAACCAAAAATGGTTAATGTAATTGCTTAGGAAAGTGTACAGGGTCACGTCATCTTAGACAAGATGTACGGATATTGGAAAAGATATTATATTGTACAAAACGGCTCAGATCGTCTCCAAAATTCTCATTCTCCACGGCAATCGACTATTCCACACATATGAAATAAATCAGCATGTATTATCGCAGTTTGTTGCATTTGTCACCCCTATATTCTCTTCGTCGTCACATTTGAAGGTTACAGGTCACAAATTAGAAAATCATTTGCATCTATACGAGAGACAAATATCGTTCTGGAAACACACTAAAAAAGCTATCCTTTTCAAGCATTCATATAACTTAATCTTTAAACTAGAGTACACACGTTAAGGAGTTTTTGTTCAGACCAAGTTTTTTCTAGCCCAGTTCTGGAGGACGGGCTACAAACTTCTTACTGGAAGTTTTTGATATTCGTGTGCACATGAAAAGTCAAGGTCGTCTGGAAGCTTAAGAAATGAGGTTTTAGCTGTAACACCCCTCTGATACCTGGAATAAGCTTTATAGTAGAAGATATCAATGTCATTCGGAAAGTTAATAAAGGTCATCATTAGAGATTCTTGACTGTTAGTTGATACATGATCGACTTGTGTTGAATTAGAAGAAAACAAGAGTTTAAAAATATGCCTAATAATAGTTAATATCAGCACTATAATCAAGCTGTTACTAAAATATGTTAAAGGAATGTGTTTTGCTATTCCTCTGAATAACATTACCCGAATTTAAAACGGAAACAGAGCAGAAATATAAAACATTACATCGTTTTCAGCTCATTAATTCAAGTACAGAGTATAAATACGTCGTAAAGATCTCACATTGCAAAATTATAAATCTTGTTGCTCAATGTCCACATATTGCTGGCTATTTCATATTGGAAAATACTCATTTTCTAGCTCACAGTATCTTCACGGAATGGTTTAAAGAGAACGCTGGACACAAAATACAAACTCGAACTGTTTGCTTTATTACCAATACTGACATTTTGTACTGTTTTGTATCAAGCTGGATGCCTACCATCTCTACACATGCATACAGCAGACATATCTAACTACGGTATTCAGTCTGAGCAATGCAATTTACACATGAGATACTATGAAAAACGTGTTCGCTACTTTCAAGAGTGACATTAGGTGAAAAAGAACAGTGTATGTATCGAATTGCCCTGTTTGCGGGTTTATATAGATATGTTGCCCAAACTAAGGATTCAAATCTCTCTCACTATCTCGCACACACACACACACACACACACACACACACACACACGCAAACACACACACACACACGCGCGCGCCTACGATGTCTTTATAGCCATGAAAATGAGAATTAGGCTTAGTATACAACTGATGAAATTACTTTGATGGACATTCCGTGTAGATTTTTCACACTGTGGACTATATTGAATAGCCATTAAAACAAGACCATCATTGTGTCTCAAAAAGGCCTAACTTGAGCAAGCTTTACGTTATCGCCTGGAGTGTAAGGTAAAATACTTATGTAAGCGATATTAATTTTTATTATCGTCATCCTCGAGTCCTCCGTTTGGGCGCACTTAAATACTTTCTACAATAACTATTTGAGCAATGTATGCAAATCAAATGACAATGATGACTTCCCTCTTGCTCTTTTTTTATGCTTTCAATCAGACAACCCGTTGCTGAAAACATTTTATCTTAACGTCACTTGTTTGATACACTTCATAAGCTTATACTGGACTTTTGCCGCTGACGCCGTTGTACATATGATCCGGTAAAACAATATATTTCAAAGCAAAAACAATAACGCATACAAAATGCAGGTGTATAGGATAAATCACAAAAAGCTTATGTAGCATTCCTGAAAGTTTTCTTTTATTTATCATATTTTGTTTTTGGGAGAGATTTTATCTTTGGACTTAGCTTAATAACTGTTTTGGAACTTGAGAACTGTCTTGCACATCTCATAACCCATTTCTTTCGAAGTGCAAATAAATGGGGACACACGATATTCAGTTAAAGGAGAACGTTTTATTTTAATTTTATTTTAATTCTTAAGCTTTTTATTTTATTTCGTAAGCTTATCATCAAATAAAGAAAATTAAATAGATCAAAATATATTATAAAGATATAAAATATCAAGTTTCTCTTAAAGTCGAATGAATAGTTACCGTTAAAGAAAAATTGCTTATATGTCATATGTAATGAGATTGAAAAGCATATTACATAAATATAATTAAGAACAAAATGTTGAGAATGCTGATTTAAGTTTGGAAGATATACAAAAATTATGTTTTCCTTGTAAACATACACAAATTTTTATACAAACGAGCCACCTCTCAACATCAGTGACGATATTTCTACATGAAACAAGATAACGACGTGCACCATTCTAAACAGTCATGCTCATGTAGTTAACATATGCTCGCACCAAGTATAACGTACGAAAAGAACATCCCATAAACAACAAAGCTATCTATGATTACGTATGAGTTGTAGTTTCTGTCAGATTTTAAAAAAGAGCCTAGTATCTTTTGGAAATATGTGTTAGTTCATATCTAGATAATGTTTTGAATTTTTAATGATTAATTTTTTAAAAATGTGATACTCATCACTGAAAATGTATTTTTGACTGGATAACTCTTAATACATTTTCTTCTAAGCAGAGTTATCTCCTCTAAATCCAACGCGTACCTGGTTCTCTCGTCATATTGACAATCAAACATTGCTCGTTATGGGAGTGTATGACACGCATGCTGAAGTAGGAAAGAAAATATATTTATTTCACCAAATGTTAGCATTGAAATCTATGGAAAAACAATTGGTAATGTGATAACATCACATGATCAGTAGCTGACTGGATGCCTGCTATGGCGGGAAATGGTTTGTCCTGTGATTATAAATTAGCAATGACTTTTACTATTTGGAGAAAACACAGTTAGTAAAATTGAGTTTTTTCGTGGTAGCTATCTTTGTTTCAATTCACAATTGATCAACAAATGTATATTTATATATGAATCAGTGTTGATAGGCGTACAAAAATGTCGTAGTCATGACGTAATTAAAGATTCGTTTTCTCGTCTGATGTGAGTCGGTGACGCTGAATCAAAGCAGAGTAGTGTCCATAATAGGGTGCGACACGGTATATTTATTATTATTATTATTATTATTATTATCGTTTTCGTCGAATGACATAAAAACTACGTTATATTTTAACGTACCAGCCACGAGTTAAAATATATCGTGCTTCTTTAAATCCCAAGATGAAATATATCAGTTAGTAACGTAGGAAACGAACATTTTATTTTGATTATATACCTGAATCGAAGCTTACAAACTTAAACTCACTTGTCAGCAACACACCTACCCCATTTTCGAAAATTAACCGGTCATACTAAGCACTGTTAAGCCTGACAAAGCCACACAAAGTTTGATAAAGCTACACCAAGCCTGACAGTCATGCAAAAACATAATAGAAGGTGTATTTATATTGTAAATGATACTGACGAATAACTTTACCAAACAGAACCACTAGTGTTCAACATAATTATGACGAATTAAATCTCCGCAAATTGGGAGACAAAGTTAGAATTAGTCATATTAAAGTCTGAGATAATTATATTTAAAATGTTTGTTATTATTTTATAAATTTTAGTATTGACTGATTATCGAAAGGCATGTAATTTTCAATAAGTGTCCAAATGAGTTATACGTTTCTTTTTGTCGACACGTCTAGATCCTCTAAATAATATATATTGGACAAATCATAACAAAGGCACACCACGCCAGACAAATCATAGCAAAGGCACACCACGCCAGACAAATCATAGCAAAGGCACAGTACGCCAGACACATCATAACAAAGGCACACTACTCCAGACAAATCATAGTAAAGGCACAATACTCCAGACAAATCATAACAAAGGCACACCACGCCAGACAAAATCATACAAAGTCATATTAGGAAAGTGTATGTATCTTGCAATATGAGCTTGATCAATACATCAACCAAACGGAAATACTAGGGTTCAGCATGTCCCTAGTTAATTCACAGCGAATCGAGAGATAAATTCCGAATAGATAATAGCAATCTCTGTTCAGAACAGACAATTTTATTCTCAAAGCGACATTCTTACGATTTAAAACTGTAATCTAGCATAGAATTCAAAATCACGGGAAGAGAAGAATCACACATTTACATACTTTTGCACAAATCCCACATTAAATTAACAACTGCGGGTGACGTCAGACACAGTCATATTATCCAAATTCGGAATGTGTATCTCAATTGGGGGCCCTGAATGGCCGAGTAGTCTAAAGCCCTCACCGTTCCGGATCACTGCCATCTCACCTTATTCTGAGTGGGTTCGAATTTCAGGCTCGGTTACATGAGAAAGGTTGCCAGTAGCTTCTCGTGGGTCGATAGTTCTTCCCTGGGTTTTCCAGGGTTCTTTCTTCACCACTTTAGTGGCCGACATGTATAGCCTATATTGTGCTGAACTATGGCGTTAAACCCTACAATAACAATAACAATATCTCATTTCACTGTCAATTAATAATGTGTATCTTGAACCCCAGTCCTTCGATTGGGTCAATTTATTTGTTGCGTTTTCATTCGATAATCAGTCAAACTAAAAGTTTATAAAATAATAACTAACATTAAAAATATTATTTTGTCAGATTTTGTAAGAATGGAAAATATAACATTTCTAATTTTATGTTTCACGCTGAAGTATATATTAAGTAAAATTATTTCTGGTGTATTATAGTTTGCCGAGACAAAAATTCATTAAAATCTTATATTTTTAAATTTTGTCCAATGCAAATTAGTATATAAGTTCAATTAACAATGAAACAGAAAAGTATCAAAAATATACATCTCACTTTCATATCAGAATTACAACAAGTATTTGAATATGTGAAATAAGTTTTTAAATGATTAAAGAAATTTGGTTGGTAGAAAATGGAGATTAGTCACACAAAGGAAAGCAAAATACTTATAATGTTCAATTGCACTCTTACGCTGCTCTTTTCGAAGAACTGTTTATCAAATTAAAGAACATCCATCATTTCGCGTGCTAATAAAAGACCGTAGTTTCAATGTTCTGTGATCCGATTTATATAACAACCCTCCGCATAGTATTCTACTCCCTTTTAACGCTTTAAATCAACTAGTGTTGGACAGATTGATTGATTTCCTTCTTTTTGGCAAATGTTTATATTGCCACATTTGTTTACCTGACAGAAACTTATTGACAAGATTGCAACATTATAGCAGTAGTCATGTATCCTTGGAGACAATATTGCAATATGTTACCCGTAGTCCTACGTCCTTGGAAACAGGATTGCAATATGCTAGCAGTAGTCATACATCCTTCGAGAAAAGATTGCAATATGTTAGCAGTAGTCATGTATCCTTGGAGACAAGATTGCAATATGTAATCAGTAACCCTGTATCCGTGGAGACAAGACTGCAATATGTTACCAGTAGTCCTACGTCCATGGAAACAGGATTGCAATATGCTACCAGTAGTCATACATACTTCGAGACAAGATTGCAATATGTTAGCAGTAGTCATACATTCTTGCAGATATTATTCTGGCAATTATCCAACAAAGATATTATCGTTAAGATTTTCACATTTTGCGGCTGTACTGGATATACCGTATGTCGCATTGGTAGTATTTTTGTTTCGGAACAACACTACATAATAACCAACCAGCTGATGAAAACCCCGTGTTCATATGAATTTCTAATGTGTACGAGTAACGATAATAAACTCTTCACGATAGCTGCGATGGTCTCCGTATTGTATGTCAGACTGACACCACTTCTATACTGACCAGCTAGATACCGTTAGAAGTCGTTTGGTGAAAGCACAATATCTGTAGGATCAACCATATATGAGCTATAACAGGATATCCGGATTTCTATTGAGGTGGCCATATTGAAAGTCAGATGGGCGCCATTTTCACTCTCAACCAATTATGAAAACCCCATGCTGATTTGATCATTTATTCAGGACACGCTGAAATAAATAACTAACTTATCAAGATGGACACATATACAGCTGTATGGAGAGAACCCTACACCTCCCCCCGAAACATTTATTTATGAGGGTCCCTTCGCAGTACAAATGGTTGCTTGATGTGACTTTTATCCCACACTTGGCCAAGGCCTCCACGCAGTTGCAGGGGTTGCGTGGGGAGTTGCTACACTACTATCACTGTGGGGGTCATATTGGACATCAGTCCGGAACCATTTTAATTAGGACCAAGTATACATCATAATAAATCTTTCAATGATATTGCAATCCTTTCAGAAGGAGTAGACAAGACTTTAATATATTCTGCGTAGTTGTATGACAAACTGTAAAAACATCATAACGATTGTTTTCATCTGCCATTTCAAAATCGGCGAAACCTCTGCCTGTGCATGTGTGTGTGGGGGGGGGGGGGGCGTGTGTGTGTGTGTGTGTGTGAGAGAGAGAGAGAGAGAGAATCACGCATGAATTAGTTTAAACCTTTGATTTTATTTTGTATTTTTCTGATTAATATACAATAAATTCTAAAAAAATAGGTTCTAATAGAAAGAAAATGAAATTCCCAAATTGCATTCGTGCTCTGCATATCTAATATTAATGTCACATTTTGTAAAACCAATGTAGCCTAATAGCCAAATTAAAGTTTTAATTGAAATTCATTCACGAGTAAAACAGATAATAATTTTATGAATACATGGTATATAAGTTAAACAGAGTCATCATGCTGTCTTATTAAAACAAAAATAATACAACATAAACCTAAGCAAACTAAAAAAAAAAACAATAAAAAAAACCAACAATTATTAAACAAAAATGACGAAACTTCAACTAGGCATCGTGTTCATTCCGAACAGACTTACATTCGAATATATAAACAAGACAGAGCTGATTTCAGTTCAGATTATCAAAGAGAGCGATGGTAACTAAAGAATACATTATGTATTAAAAACAACGGCCACAATATCTAATAATTAACCACAATTCTACTCAGTGACTCGCAGCAGTGAATCATGCCATCGATTAAAATATTGGCAAATGTAAAACGTGTGCAAATTATGTACAAATGTTTGAAGCTAAACTCTAAAGTATTGCCCAAAACAATCCAAAGAAATCATGGTTAAAATTTCTTGAGTTGCAGAAACGTTCCTCTGAGCAGTCGATATTTTTCTGGCAGCGCACATGCGTATATTGGTGCCTACAATGCACATTTATTTTTATCAAACTTTGACACACAGTAAAAAGAAAGTAATACAAAACAGTATAAAAACTGATAACTTCATGATCAGCACGTGAGTACATTTTCGGCAATTGTATCAGAAGAAATTATCCAAGCTGTTATTTCAAACATCGTAGACCTGACTAACTTCCCTTTCGTTTGGATTCTCATTGCTGCCTATTTCAAGACTGGGTCCTCTGGTCTGGAGATGAGATGCACTACTTGCCGCTCTCCATCGGCTTAAAGCAGGATTTTCATAAGGTTCATACATGTATCCCTGGGGAACAAATTGCCCGTCAAACTGTCCGGTTTGAAAGATAAGGGGCGCTTCACCGGCCCTCTGGGAGTATGACATTGCAGATGGGTGTCGACGTAAGGAAGGGGCACCTCTGAATGTGCCTTCCATTGGAATTTGCCCACCATGAAAACTTCCTTCTGCATTGATGGGTTCATCGTGGTAACCGCCATCCATTGAAACCGGGGCACCCGTTAAGGTTGTTTTCCTCTGGATCGGAGGAACACGGAAACTACCGGTCATCGAAGGTTGGACAGAAGCTCCTCTGAAACTGCTGGTCATCGAGATGGGTTGGGCAGGAGTCCCTCGATGTAGATCGGCCACTGGGTTGGGTTGTGTGTGTGCATCTCTAGAATTTCCATCTACCGAAGCAGGTGTAGATGTTGACCGGACGCTTGTCGTTCCATTAGCAGGAATATTCTGAAAGTTCTGATGTTGAGTAGATGGATAACCGTAAACGCTACCAGTAAGTGGTAACTGAGCATCATACATACTGTGGCCAGGAATATAATAATTTTCTTGTCCACTCCCAGGGTAGTACGGTCGCATGATTGGAGGACGAAAAGCGCTTGCAGCATAACCCGCAACTCTGAATGGCCCCGTCGCTGCCCTGTCTGGAACATATCCATCGAAACCCATTCTATACACCTGTTGCTCTTCTTCAAGCAATCGTAGTTTAGCCTCAAGCTTTCTACGCTTCTTCTCTTTCTTCCTCCTTCTGCGTTCCTTCCGCGCTTCCTTTACGTCCTCCACAAGCTCAGCATCTACCTCACGATCCGCCATGCCAAAAATTGCAGGAAGCTGAGATTTTTTCTCATGTAGAGACGAGAGGGATCTTTTATGGAGGGGAGATTTCAGTAGCTGCATCTGGGTTGCATGCTTTCGCAGTTGTATCTTTCTCTGTCTGTCATCTCCTTTCACATCATCTGCATTCGAGTAGGACAATGAGTGTGTAGTCGCCCGTCGCATGAGAGATGTTTTCTTATTGCCACCAAGCGTTGTTGCAATTGGTGCAGTTTTATCGTGTGTAACGGGGACGTCAAACACATCAGGATATACCTTTTCCGTCTGTTTAAAAGGAATTCAAGAATGTCAAACCGTAAAATGCACAAACCAAATGTTTATAATATTTTATTCTTGTAAAATTTGCATTTGATTACACGTGTTTAGTTTGTTGTGCAGATTTACAATGTAATATAGTGCTGTGTTATGTAGTTTGTTTGTAATTCATTGAAGTTTAACGTGGTATCATATAAGTTGAGTGTAGCGTGGTGAAGAAAGACCAGGAATCAGAACCGAATGCTTCACCACGTGATTTAGTGTGATTAACTGTGGTAAAAACTAGATGTAGATCACTGAATTTCGATTATATTTAATTGTGTTTTCTGTGATATAGTGATAGTGATATATTATAGAGATAGTAAAGTGCAGTTTTGTTCGTATAGTCTGTATGTTAAAGTGTAAAACGTTTGACACACCGAAAAATTGTTTGTAAAAATATACCAACCCTTCCCTTACACCCACAGATGGATATGACTCGCTTAATAATTACGTATTAATATCATGGTAAAAAAGTATAATTTTTGCATACTTTCGAACTGTATTCTCTATTGTTATGAAGACGAGTGACTGTCATTATTGTTTACAGTTCTGAAGATGTATAGAATAGAACATAATATATGAAACTAATGCCGATACCGATGTTGTAGGAGGGGAACGTATGTGTGTGTGTGTGTGTGTGTGTGTGTGTGTGTTTGTGTAATAGAACACGATATATGAAACTAATGCCGATACCGATGTAGGAGGGGTATGTATGTATGTATGTATGTATGTATGTATGTGTGTGTGTGTGTGTGTGTGTGTGTGTGTGTGTAGGTAGGTAGGTAGGTATGTATGTTCTACCTGTCCATAACAGCATTTCTGAGCTATACTTTCCCTACAGCATAGGATAACTATTACTATGACCACGATTAGTATCACAGCAAGAGGTACCAATATCGCTATCAGGAGAGCTGTGAAACAAAGATATTTAAGATCAATAAAATTCCACCCTCAGTATGAGAGAGAGAGAGAGAGAGAGAGAGAGAGAGAGAGAGAGATTATTTTAATGCAATTTCGGTCGAGGGCAATTCTTAATCAATTATCAAAATCAGGAGAACGTCAAGTTTCAATGTTGCAAAAGTGTACCAACTATATATATGCCGTATTAATACTTATCGAGTATAACCAAAGTTTCTGTACATTTCTCTGTTTGTTATCATCACAATTACGTATTCTACCACTACATGCATTGTCACATATAATGACAAATTGGTACGTACATTTATTTTGTTTCTATTTGGAACAGGTATATCACTTTTTTAAAACCCTTGATACACTCATGCTTGTGTTCAGTAGTCTTTAAACTGACAAAGTAAAGGCGACCCTTTCAATCAAATGACTGCTAAGCTTAGTTCGGTTTTTGACCTAACATATCGTTGGAGAATGTCTAATTAGACCAGTGAGAGCTAAGCAGATTTGACCCTTGGAGAAGGAGAGACGGTGTGGCAGGCCAAATTAACCCCTGCCCAGATTAAACCTGGGTATAGTTTGGCCCAGGCCAGAGTATACTCCGGGGGATAAAGTGTCCTAGGCTAAACTATGCCCGGGGGTGTAAAATAGCCTGGGCCAGACCATACCCCTTCAGGCCAGAATATGCCCCACTTGTATCTTCAATTAATATTTACTTATCGTTCTGGTCTTTACTTGTAGCAGGAAAACATGAACAACAATCATCACCGCCTTTTCTGAGGTTACTGAGGTATGTTTTAGCTTCAGGTTAAAGAAATAAGAATACCATTGTGACTTAAAAACTAGAACATATTGATGGGAGTGTTGGAAATATAATAGTTAATCAATACAATTGGACTGGAAGAATGTGAGATATATATTGTATCATGATTCTTGATTCCTTCTTCAAGTTTTTCACAAAAAGCTCAAATTGTTGTGCATTGACACTACCACGATAGTGTACCACATGATTAACACTGTCTCTGGACATGAAGAGTATATATATATATATATATATATATATATATATATATATATATATATATATATATATATATATATATATATATATAATCTTATATTGTATGTATATACCTTGACAGACTACAAGTACGACTGAAACATGTCACTTAACTTACCTGACAAAGCTGAATCCTCAATAAAATGTTGAAAAATTAAGTAATTCTTGTGTATATCGCTCAACACTATTGATATCATGGGGGTATAATTTGGCCTGAGGGGTGTGAATTGGCCTAGTCCATAATATACCTCAGGGGTATAAATTGGCCCAGGCCATAATATACTCGAGTATAATCTAGCCTAGGCCGCTTTAACCCCAGGTATACTCCGGACTGGGGGTATACTATTGCCTGTTACAACGGTACTAATGACTACAAGTTGGCTGGTAGAGTAGTCATGCTATTTCGCAAGGTAAACTATTTAACTAAATCTGCAGCATTTTCACTTAAAGTCTATTTTATACGAGATACATTTTCCAAGGGATCTGAACTCAAAATCTGTTATACAATTTTTTTTAATTTGCCGACTAGGTCAGTCGGGAACAGGGCCGTAGAGAACGAAAATGGGCCCTGGGGTAAGAAACACCCGGGCCTCTCCTAGTTCTTGTTCAAACAAATTTTTTCTTTTATAAAATTAAAATGTGTTGTTTGGCCCGGGCCCCAGGGATATATCCCCGGTTGCCCCCCTCCTCTTGTCGACCATGCATTGGGACCCCGGTGGAGGGGTCCACACTTTGTACCCGTCCCAAACATGGTTCCTTTTGGCAACTTGTACATAAGCTTGGCGAAATTACACCCGTTAGCTTGGTGGGAGACAGAGTAGCCGACAAAGGCACACTGGTAATTATAACATTCCAAGCGATAAAGAGTAGAGATAACGATAATAAAAATCAGACTCGATCGTATAATTTCTGTCCTATTCACTAATTAAAGTACAAGTTACATAGTTGTACGTGTACGTGCTCTGAGTCACTTTTTGCAATTTTAGGTGTAATTTTGTAGAAACCGATTGCTCATACCTTTAAACGCATTTATTCACTTTTTATGCAACTTGCTCATCAAAATTTAATTGAACATTATTGTACAAATTCCTCGAAAAATGCTTAACGGCAAATTCACTGATAAGGTACTTCGACATATTTTGGCAGTCAAGCAAGCGTGATGATCTGTTTCAACCCGTTTTGTCGCGAGCTATGATGTAAGAGGAAACGCGCCTGCGGTTAGGAAGAAGTGCTACAAACATAAACATAGACGTGCCATATGGTCGTTTATAAACAAAGCCTGGGAAAACACCGGCAAGAAAGAAGTAAAAAACGGTACACAAGTCTAATAAATTGGAGGCAATTATATAACTTAGTATATATCTTTTGAATGGTATGCCATGTCTTTTCTTTCGATTCGTACATAATACCGATTTTTCCCATACATATATGTGCTTTCATACACGTAAAAGACTAGAAAAGACGACTGTCAATTCAGATTCATTTTAGTTAAATTTTACATCATGCTAAATTATCATTTTGAAGAAATGTCATATCTACAAGCTAAGAATACAACTTATTGTATGTTACTCTTCTATCCCATTCATAGCTGAACATCCATACAGGAGATGAATGAAGATGCGCGCGACTACTTCTTCACGCGATTGTAACTTAGTTCCCCCCTGCACTATAGTCTGACTCTACATCCCCGTTTGTTTGTACCCCCCTAGCGATTTCAAAAACGAGAAAGTTTAATGTGATAAAAAGTGACAGAACTAAGTCAATTGAATCATTGATTTATAATTTCTAACTTGACTGTGACCAGAATGGCTCTAATGCTATATCTTATGCACCATTTCATGCTTAACGGACTTTCCATACTAACAAGTCGCCATATTGCATACACTATAGGCTAGTTTATTTCCATCAGACAACGTAATGACGTTCTTCATCATGTTCGGCAACTGCTGGATAATTGCGTAAATTACATAACGTTGAGAGTTTGGAATTATATCCCTCTGCATACATGAACATAGAAATTAAACCGCTTGTTAAATCCACATGAAAAGCAAATTTGTAGTTGTCATTCTTTTCCTTTGCTTGATTCGACATTGTAAATATCGGAAGCAGACGACTTATGTATGAACATCTGTAGTCGTAATACACCCCTTTGCTGAAAATGAACTTGTCCAGAAACTGGAAATGGATCCGAGCATGACCGTCTATTACACTGAAAACTTCCATTAAGCATGAAACGCGCATAAGATGACGGTGTTAGGGCCACTCTACTCAGAATCAGGTTAGAAACTATAAATCAATGAATGAATTTACTAAGTTCCTTGCACTTTTTTTATCACATTAAAGATTTCCATTATTTAAATCGGTAGGCGGGTACAAACAAACGGGTTTGTATTATCAGACTATAGTATAGTTCAACCCGATAACAAACTTTCTTGACCCAGTTTTCTTATGAAAGAAAATGCGTAGATCACTCAAAAATCACGATTGAATAAACTTTTTTATAACTATATTACGATTAAATTAAAAAAATAAAACAATTTTTTAAATTTATAGCAGTAAATGCGCTTATTTGAGCCGTGTGACTTGTATTATACGAATAGTCATCGCTTCTGCTCTTTCTTCATACTTAGAGGCATTTAGTATCTAGACTGATTCTTGCAAAAATAAATAAATAAACATGCTAACAATAGTTAATGTCCACATACGTAAATAATTATTGTACGTCATTCAAATATAGATTAGAGACATGAAAAAGTCAGTTGTTGCTACTTACTCTTGTCATTCGGGTTATCTGGAAAAAATAGGGAATATTTTGATTTTATTGTCAAATGAAATTGACTTGCTTCTCAGCAATACTTTAAGTCAGTAAAAATGAAATTGAAAAAATTGTACATATATGGATACGATAGATCTGACAGTTTAATGAAACATACATCAGCTAACTGTAGCACCTGAAATGGAGTAAAAGAGGGAGTGCAAAATGATGTAATAATGTATATTGTCATGTCTATATACGAGTGTGTATGTGTGTGTCTGAATGTGTGTGTGTGTGTGTGTGTGTGTGTGTGTGTGTGTGTTTAAGAGAGAGAGAGAGAGAGAGAGAGAGAGATGGGCATAGCGATTGTATCGTGTTTTTACACATGTCTTGTACATTTGCTCCAACACTAATTTCTTCAATTATTAAATAGCTATCATCATAATAAGGCACTCTCCAAAAGCAATTTTCCTTTTTTGACACCATCCCAGTAACCCCGGTAGAGTGGGTCAAGCGTTTCCCTCCCACAGATGGTTTCCTTTTGACAATTTATATATAATGCTTAATTACATATTCCCACTAGTTTGGTCGGAGTTCTGCACAGACGGATAGACACGCAGATGATATATTGATATCACCATCGCTAAAAGTAGGGACGATAAAAATAAATCCGAATGGATTGTACAATCTATATCCTATTCCCTGATAACATGTAGTCATTTCTGTGCTCTTTAGTCATACATAAAGCCACTATATTACTTGATTAATTTTCGTAAAATAAATAAATAAAATAAATGTTCTAAACATGGTGGATGTAATATAGATTCCTTAAAAAAGTCAATTGTTTATACGTACTGATGCCATTCTGTTCGTCTGAAACAAAATAGGAATTTTTTTTACTTCTTTGTGAACAAAATGTAACAGCTTGAATAGAAAATCACAGGAATGTTATAATTTTGTTTCATTCCGATAAAATATATTGGCTTAGTCTACTTCCATAATGGGACAACTTTCATTAAAATTGCTTGCGTCAGAAGACATTTAAAAAAACTTAAAATCTATTGTTTTCTCTAAAATATTTTTTTAGCCGTGTCACATTATGCTTTTTCATGACACACTTTAAGACCTCCGGGAGACCAATGCTATTGAAACACACACTCTCTCTCTCTCTCTCTCTCTCTCTCTCTGGTATACTATAGGTTGGTAGTGCCGATATTGTCTGTATTTCTCTGTCTCTCTCTCAGACGCTCACCATTAGTTTGTGATTCCGTTTATGTACCTATTTTCCCTACTTCCTTTACTTCATCATTCATACGTTGATTATCATCCGAATTACGTCCGAAAAAATACTGTAAACTCTCTCTCTCTCTCTCTCTCTCTCTCTCTCTCTCTCTCTCTCTCTCTCTCTCTCTCACAGAGGCTTACCATTGGCTGGTGGTACCGGACCTGGTGTGGTCGGTGGTGTCTGAGTTGCAGACATAGGAGTGCACTTTCCAGGACTCTGGTTGTTTGCGCTGTTTCTACTATATGATCCGCACCCGACTGTGACATGAGAATCGTTTTGGTCGCCTGTAGTTATATTTGATATCAAATACTGGGTTCCGTCATATGGCAGACATGATTAGGACATACTCATGAGAGAGACGAGTTTAATAAACCCATAACATTTAAACATGGAATCTTAATTCTGGATTCAAGTATTTTTACTCCAAAAAGAAATTTAGGCCATCAAAGAATCAAGCGTGTTGGTCAGATATCTCCAACTGCTGTGTCCCTTTTGTTTACTTATGTTATGCCAGTCATTAATGTGACTTCCTTGAAAGTTAAAAATATGCAGGTTTTGTTCGATCAATATGTACCAAGTATTTACTTATCTGGCTCATTTTTCATTTATACAGATTTGTTACTTCTAATGCGTGCCTTCTTGATCGATGCCTTACTAGTCAAATCACGCACGATATTCCACAAATATGGACAAAAAATGTGTTAATCTAATGATTATATGCCTCAAGATCGAACACTTTTTTTTTCACTACGAAAACAATAAGACCTTATACAATGGACAAATTACGAAAAATCACAAGCTCAGCCGAGTTAGTAAACGGACGCATTAATGGGATATTGTTGAATTGAAACAAAGAGAGTAAAACAATAATGCATTCTTACCTTACGTCTACTTTAATAATTGTGACCAAAGAATGAAAACGGTCTGACATATTTGTTATGCATTAGGTTTTTTGTTAACAGACATTGCCTATTATGGCTGACTAGTTTCTTGAAAATGAAACTATTTGTAAGCAGAAAACATTTCTAGAAAATAAAACTATTTGTAAGCAGAAAACATTTCTAGAAAATGAAACTATTTGTAAGCAGAAAATAATTTTCGTTGAACGAATGTGAAGACATCTTAAGCCTTAAGCCAAAACAAAATTATTCTCTGGAAAGTTAGATGAATATTGAAAGCAAGCTAGCTGGTTGTGACGAAGAAACAGCCTTTGCCTACATCTAGTAATAGTAATAGAGTGTAACACGAATGAGAAGTCTACATCAGGTAATAGTAATAGAGTGTAACACGAATGAGAAGTCTACATCAGGTAATAGTAATAGAGTGTAACATGAATGAGAAGTCTACATCAGGTAATAGTAATAGAGTGTTTTATATATATTTATATTTGTCTAAACCTTTTGTCTAAGTATGAATGACATGTTAAAAAACAAAATATAGCGTATTCTGTTACACAACTCGAACAATAGCTTAAAGCAATATAAATTGTATATCCGTACTAGCTGAATTATATTTAGCCTACGTTATTCGGAATTCAGAGCTAATTTTAGTGACATCATTTATGTGCATTTTTAATTAAGATGCAAATGATGAACAAGGTGATTATATCAATTAAAGTAATGCATTTTTCTATGCCATGAAATACAAATAAACATTGACCTTTGAACCTGAACCAAAACCTCCAGTCCCGATTGGATGCTGCATTGTTGTTCACTGTGAACTTGATGAAGTGGGAAGAACTTGTGTACACGTCAGTTCTTGCGTAATTGTTATTAGATTCGCAAGAAATTTCCGTTTTCTGCATTTCATCCTCAATAGTCACTCGCTGTCCACACACTCCGGACGCCAACTGTAGTATTTTCAACAAAGAGTCAACCAAATACCTCGATCTAACGGCTAAATACACCCGGGTACCTATCATCATCATTATTAATATTATTATTATTATTATTATTATTATTATTATTATTATTATTATTTTAAAAATTATTATTCTTATTCTTATCATTATTATTATTGCTGTTATTGTTACAGTTGTTAGTTGTTACTGGTTTGACGACATTTGAATATAAATTATTCAATAGTAATTTCTAATTTTAACCATCAGTTTATTTTATTAAACTTTAATGAAAATGCAAAGTATCAGTTCTCAACTTCCATAATGTATAAAAGATATAACTTAAAAAGAGGTAGGTTTGGCTAAATTATAGATAATAAATAACCATTTCTGAATAACAAATTCGTTCATTAAATTAACTGAAAAAAACATAATATAAAGAAAAGAAAATAGTTTGAATATGGATACCTGAAGAAACTTTAGGAACATTGCAGTAACCACGATACGAGTCTGACAGGAAGCTTCCAAGGAGCACGTCCATGTATATCCAGGATGAAAAGTATTCCCATCCGGATACTTAGGATTCCAGAGTTGAACCTGATTATTGCTTATTAATATGTTCATCGGATCCACGGTACCTAGACCTAGTTGAAATTGAAATGGTAAGTAGCTTTATACGTTGATAGATGTTAAGACGGGTGTACTAATTTTAAAGAGTCTGTTTTGACAATCTTTAAAAAGAATATTTACTAACGGTGGTTTATTTTACTTCTAGCATTGCGAAAAAAGCCCAACTAAATTAAAAATTTCTTTCAATAATTGATGCGTGATGCAATAATAATACCGAAACGCACTATTGTCTGTTTGTCTGTTTCAAAATGTCATCGGTATTTATTAACTAAATAGTTGTGAATAGACAATGTCAAAATTTATTTCTTTAACTTTAGAAAAGTGGAATTAAAAGCCGATTAAAAAACTCTCATCCTTACCAATTTAATATGGTGACACAAAAAGAAAGATTTTGGAACACATGCTCAAACAAGAGGTTACTTCCCTTTGGTCGGATAAGCCCACTCTAACAAGCTTGTAAATTGGGCTGTATAATGATGCCACGTGAAGAAAACACATTGATACCTTGATGACACTTAATTTAGACTGTATTTAGTGAGGATTTTGCTCTTGAGTGTCCTTGGTGCAAAATCTGATATGATTATTAATTTTCAATGATGGAACACTAGACAAATGGCGTTATAAGGTAGCACGTGAGCAGACGTCATGATGATGATGATGTCGATGAGGACCATTTAATGTCATCGATTCACTGGGGGTAGGTCCGGAGATGGCTGATCAGTCCGATCCGGGCCCGGAAGAGTATGTTGCAGTGGGGATATAGATGTACAGGTTGCTGACTGGGAGTTGCGGAACTGCTGTTCCTGGATTTGCGCAGATAACGATTCTCAGCAGCGTCCACCAGTCTTTTCTGCTCAA
Organism: Sinohyriopsis cumingii; assembly: GCA_028554795.2. Taxonomy (NCBI): domain Eukaryota; kingdom Metazoa; phylum Mollusca; class Bivalvia; order Unionida; family Unionidae; genus Sinohyriopsis; species Sinohyriopsis cumingii. Next base: position 764,656 of record JAPYKE020000080.1, read on the forward strand.
AGGCTGCCGCACCGGCATTGACTTGCCTGCGCCAAGCAGATCGATTAGTAGCGACACTCTCCCAGCTGTCAGGATCAATGCTAGGTTCTTCAGCAAGGCCCTGAGGGTGTCTTGTACCTCTTTTTTTTGACCACCGTGAGATATATTGCCTTGCTGTTGCTCTCCATAGAAGACCTTTTTAGGTAGGCTTTCTACCGGCATGCGGACAATATGGCCAGCCCATCAGAGTTGTTCCTTGCACAGCACGGTGTGGATGCTTGTCATGCCGACCTTAGTGAGCACCTCTGTGTTCGGTACCTTGTCCTGCCATCTGATTTTCAATAGGTTTCTCAGGGAGCTTATATGGAAGTGGTTCAGTTTTATAACATGGCGGCTATACACAGTTCATGTCTCGCAAGCACAGAGGAGGATGGGGAGAACAACCGCTGCATAGACTTTGAGTTTGGTGGCAAGCTTGATGCCTCTCCTATCCCAGAGATTTGAGCGGATTCTGCAAAATGCTAAGCTTGCTTTGGCAATCATGGTGTTGACCTCATCGTCTATGTGGACTACTTGTGAGACTTTGCTGCTGAGGTTTGTGAACCTTTCTACATTTCTGAGCTTTTGGCCACTGACAGTGATGGATGGTTCCAGGTAATGTTCTTCAGGAGGTGGCTGATGCAGAACCTCGGTCTTGCTGGAAGAGATGGTGAGTCCGAAGTTGGTGCACGCTGTAGAAAAAAGGTCCATACTCTGTTGCATGCCTGCCTCCGTGCTGCTGGAGTTGAGGGCAAAGTCATCTGCAAACAGGGGGTCGCGAATGTTCTCAACTTGGACTTGGGATTTGGCTTGAAACCTCCTCAGGTTGAACAGACGTCATAATTTAACACTGACGCCAGAATGTACAGCATCCAAGCTACCAAATTTACTTTGCAATCTGAACATGTTCGACTCTTTAAGCTGCATGCTAGAGAAAACCGTATGTAAATAGAGACCATTTTGAACTGCCATCAAACCCGTTGTTATTATTATGTCGCGATACCTTTATTAACGTCATAAATACCCGACGACTCGTCATCACTAATAATAATAAAAGCAATACTTTGATCATTTTTAATCTGAATGATTATTTTAACTGTGCAATGCAAAACGTGGCAGGATGATGTGACAAATTAGAAGAGCACGTGAATCATTACAGTTGAAACATCCTGGAATTTTATTTTCAACGCCTTTCCCTTTTAATGAAAATTTATTCTTTGCACACCTATCCGGATATTCCTCAGCCAAAACTATCCAATCTTGGAAGAATTAATTCCATTACTCTCGAGTCTCTTTCAGGGAGCTAAAGATATTCAACTTCTATGGGAAGAGAAGATGCATCAAACGATTTTTTGAGTGTTTCATTCACTTTTGTATTAATGAGATTTCAATGCATGTTGAGGAAATAACAGCAGAAGCCAATTATGATGTTCGTGTACTAATCCGTGGAACGAATAAACAGAGGCTTTGCTGGCCTATAGGGATCAAACATCGTTACGGCGGCAATATATTCTGAAAGAGTATTTGCTGCGAGGATATTGATGATAATATCGTGACCGCCGATGGTTTACTATTTAAACCAGATACAACTGACCCAACAATCCCTGATGCCAATAATAAACAATTTGACTAAAGCAAATGACGACATATCTATCGAAATGAGCACTTTTTATGATTATTTTATGAATATAAACTCGTTCAATGAGAATAATGACGAGACAGATACGAATGGGGTACCATTAAATATAGAACAGTACACAGTTCTAAATAAACCAGTCTCTTCAGAGGAAATACTGAAAGTACTAAGAAATTTGAAATCTAACAAGCTGCCTGGTGAAGATTCCATCCTAAATGAATACTTGAAATGTACAGGTGAAGGTTTTCTTCAAGGTTCTGTAAGTTTTTTTAACCTGAATTTTAAATACAGGTGTTGTCCCAGAAAAATGGACTACAGGGTTGATTAAGAAGATATATAAATATAAGAGAGATAAATCAGATCCCACCAATTACAGGATCACAGGACAATTACTCTACTGAGTTGTCTTGGAAAGGAATTAACCACGGTTCTTAACAATAGAATTTTGCTTTTTCTTGAAGAAAACAATTTCTTAACTGAGGCCCAGGCAGGTTTTCGAAAAGTATATTCCACAACTGATATTATTTTTGTCTTGTATTATAGTATATTTGTCTTGTATTCCTTAATAAGTCTTTTCTTGGTGTATTTTGTGGATTTTTCTCAGACTTTCGAGAGGTATGAATAGTTGGCTTATGGAGAAAACTGATTAATACTGGTATAAATGGGAAAATGCTGAAGGCGATAACGAATATGTATACGGATATAAAGTCTTGTATATTCCACAATGGAAATAAATCAGAGCTATTTACTTGTATCAAGGAGTTAGACAAGGCGATAACTTCTCTCCGGTATTATTTGAGCTGTATGTAAATGGCATTACGAATACTTTTTTTTGAGCTCGAATTGTAATAGTATTACATTTGATTTACAAGATGGGAATAAAGTGAGATATTTGAACTATTTGTTTTTCTCTATGCAGACGATACCGTTGTATTTTCAGATAACTAACATATATGCAAAATAACATTGACGTATTGTTTAATTACTGCCAAAAATATAAAATTATCATTAACACAAGCAAAACAAAAATTATCATCTTTGGGAAATGTAGAAACAGGTTGAAAGTAGGAGATTTGGAACTTGAAATTGTCAGAAATTAGAAATATTTATTTCTGACCCTAACCTTTGATGGTATATATTTGTAGATAATTAAGAGCCTAACTAGAAAAACCAGGAAAGCTATGCACCTTCTTAAGAAAAGAAAATTAAATCTGAACTTGCCTGTTCACTGTCAGCTTACACTTTTTGATGTGACAATAGTCGTAATTCTCACATGCGCGGCTAACATCTAGGGTTTTGAAAGGTTAGATATGATGGAAAGGGTTCATTTAGATTTTCTAAAATGTGTACTAAAAAAAAAAAATCCACTCCACCTATATACTTTATGGCAAGCTTGGTAGAACCCCATAAACGTGCAAATTCGGCTGTTGGTTAAATGTCATTAATGGTAAACAAACGAAACCATATTATGTAATATATCTGAGGCTATGGCAGGATTGTAATAATATTATAGACAGAAGCAGGTGGGTTAAAATCATTCAAAACATCCTATCGTAAATTGGGTTTCAATTTGGGTTAATCAACACATTTTCAACAAATGCTGGCTAGATACTAATATCTAAGGCACGACTTCAGTTTATAGAAAAATGGGAATCATCCATTATTAACTTGACAAAAGGCAATACATATAGGATTTTGAAAACGGAATTAAAGTTAGAACATTATTTGTTAAAAGACCTATCGAAAAATATAAGGCAAATATAATAAATTTCGAACAATAATCACTGTTTACAGACGGAGAAGTGTGTAATTTGGATTTTTTAAACGAAGCTTTGACAATTTTCCAGTCATATCGCTACGTTGTATGCAGTGTGGCAGTTTATAGCAATGTCTCTCAATCGGAACTCATGCCGCAGACATGAAACATCATGTCCCACCCAGTCATAACACTAACCTCTTAATGCTGAATGCCAAGCGAGGCAGCTGCTAGTACAATTTTTCTAAGTTTTTGGCATTTCTCGGCCTGGGTTTGAAACAGCGATCACCTGCATCAGAGGCAGATGCTTTAACCACTTAGGCCATCGGAGCGGTCCGATGAAGAAGGGAAGATGGGGAACATGTTGCCTAGATATGAAAGACTGTGTACCCTTTGCGTGCACTACTGTGTGGGTGATGAATTTCAATATCTCCTTGAATGTAGCTATTTCAGAGAACGAAGAAAGCATTTACGACCCAAGCACTTCTATACGAGACCAAATGTACAAAAGTTTAAAGAATTATTGTTTTCTGAGAAACGTGGTATTTTAATAAATCTATCTCAAAAGATCTATATTATTTTATCAAAATTTCGTTAATTTCAAATCGACTTTACTCGATGTCTTTATTGTTTGTTCCTTTTTTATTTATTTATTTCAAATTTTCTTGAAGGAAGAGAGAAAGTGCCATAGGTTCATCATTGTACATTAATGAGTTTGCTAGAGATTAATTTGTGTTCCATGTTTAGTAATTTATAACCTGTCTTTTCCCAAATATACCAATATCTATGTAATTGAATGTCAACATGATCTTATTCAATTGAAGTAATGACTGTAATAATAATGCTGTAAATCGGACTTAAATTGCATTTACCGTAAGAAATTTGTCATATCTTCCATGTATGATGCACACGCATGTAAAATGAGATACTAATATTTTCCATATATGTTGGGTATTGTGACCTGAGTTTAATAAATAATGTGTCAATTGTCAGTTGTTGCCGGTGTAGTGTTAAATTTTGACCCTCGTTGAATTCTGACCCTCGGGGTCTGCTTTTAACGTTGAAAGTTGACCCAGGGTCAGTTCTTAACGTTGAATTTTGATTTTCACAGTCGTTGAAAACTGATCGCAGCGTTGAATTTTGATCAGATTTCCGGGTCATTTTTTAATGGATATTGTTTTAAGTTATGTATACATGGGTTTATGAATCGTCAATAAGGAAATGCTTAGTATGTATAAAATCAACAAAAGCAATGTAACGCAGTACATGTAGTAATGAAGTTATGAATATAGTTATCTTCCATATTTGAAATGGATATAATGTAATTTTGTTTGTACTTCGCCTGCTGCGTTCCATCAAACAATCAATGACCCTCTTAGAGCCATAACCAAACAAAATCAACCATGGGAATGGAGTGAAAAACGATAAAGCGTTTGAAAAACTCAAACAGAATGTAATAAAATAACGCAATAATAGCGTAATTCGATCCTAATAAGAAAACGCAATTACTTGTACATGCAATTCCTGTCGGTCTAGGCACATTATTAACTAATAATGGAAAGATTATTGCCTACGCCTGTAGAGCACTTTCAGATGTAGACCAACATTTAAAGAAAGACATCAGAGTAGTATAGTGGGACGATAGGGCGATAATGGGAACTAACATTACAAACCACCCTTGGACGATATGGCGACAAGATTTATAGCGACAATGGGAATTAGCATTACAAACCACCCTGGGACGATATGGCGACAAGAGTTATAGCGACAATGGGAATTACCATTACAATGTCCCGTGGGACGATATAGCGACAAGTACTTTGAAGTACAACCTGGGCCTGTATAGCGTCAAGGGAAAATTAACATAAGAATATATCATGGGCCTGCCTAGTGTCAAGGGGAAATAAACATGGGAATATATCGTGGATTATAAACACTGATACCACATTTAAAAAATATTTTTTTTTTGGAGGGTTAGGCTTGAAAGTCATTTGGTTCTTCAGCTTTTTCTTCTTCTACTTTCTCCATTTCTTTATCCATCTCCTAAATTTTCCCAATATTCCTTTCTTTTTGTGTTCCGACTCAGGAATCCAGTCTGGATGACCTATCGCTCTATATTTCTCCTGGACATTCATCCAGTTTTTGTTCATTCTCTCAAATGCTTCTTTTTTCTTTCTGTTCTCTTGTTCTTTCCTATCTTTTGCCCATGTGTCTTTAACGTTCTTGACTTCTTCTTCCAAGACCCTTTTCATAATTTCTTCTGCTTTATGGACTTAGTCCCGTCCCCTTTTGACAAAAGCCCACTCTGTCAAATTGAAGATATCATCCAAAAAGAACCTGACTTTGATAACAATTTCAAGAGCCTGCTTCAATCTTCCGACTCTTACATATTCAGGCGAGATGAAACCTCTCAACTTCTTTACCTCTGCTTCTCCCTGGCTATTTTCAGATTGTTTGCAAAGTCCAAGCTGCCTGGGAACTTCCATTCTCTTTCAAGTCTTTTCACTGCATACTCCGTATCTATCATCCAATACAAACTCTCCTTCAACTGGTTAAACAAGTCAGATACTGCTACCATCTTCTTTTCGCTTATTCCGCAGAATGGCTCGAATGACGGGCCCTTTTTACATTTATATCTAAAGCACGGACGTGAAGGAAAACATCCCCTACTTTTGTCTTCTCATATTATCTACTATTCACACAAAGGTAATGAGACAAAAAACTAACCACATTATATACTATCTACGCAGGCAGAGATGCCAAATCAAACCCCAAAATCTACCATCCATACACGCCAAGAAGCAGAAACAAACCCACCATTTAATATCCACACACGCCGAGATGCCAAATCAAACCCCAAAATTTACCATCCACATACGCCGAAAAGCCAAAACATAACCACAATCTACTATCTACACACGCTGAGAAGCAGAAACATAACCATAATATACTGTCCACACACGCTGAGAAGCCAAATCAAACCCAAAATTTACCATTCACACACGTCAAGAAGCAGAAACAAACACACCATTTACTATCCACACACACAGAGATGCCAAATTAAACACAAAATCTACTATCCACACACCCGGAGAAGTCAAATCAAACCCAAACTATATTATCCACACACGGGGAGAAGCCAAATTAAACCCTAACTATACTATTCACACACACCGAGAAGCAAAAATAAAACCCAATTATAATATTAACACAAAAGGAAAGTTAAACAACCACACACTCTACTATCCACACAAACCTACGTGAGCGCTTACAAACCCCAATAATCTACTATCCACACACGGAGAATCAGAAACATAACCATAATATACTATCCACACACGCTGAGAAGCCAAAACATAACCACAATATACTATCCACACACGAGAAGAAGCCAAATCAAACCCAAAATTTACCATTCACACACGTCAAAAAGCAGAAACAAACCCAATATTTACTACCCACACACGCAGAGATGCCAAATCAAACCCCAAAATCTACCATCCACACACGGGAGAAGCTAAAAATATAACCACAATCTACTATCCACACACGGAAAAGCAGAAACATAACCATAATATACTATCGACACACGTGAAGGTTTAAAAAACCATACTCTCTACTATCTACACAAACGTACTTCAGCGCTTACAAAACCCAATAATCTATCATCCACACAAACGTACGTGAGCGCTTACACACACACACACACACACACCCACACACAATTACACCAGGAAAGGAGGGAGTGTTTATATAAACACTACTCCACATTCTCACATTGGCAAATTGAATAGTGTTTCTTTTTTAGAGTTTTTGGTTAGCCCTGAAAAGGGCTGTTTGTTTGGAACTCTGCATACACCTGTTAATGATGGCACCTTCCAGGTCTTGCTCCACAAACACATCTTCTGCTCCAGTAATTATCCCAGTTGACTGTAAAAGATGGGAGTGCACAGGCTTGATGATTAGCCTCAGCACCCCAATCTTCTGTCTCTGGGATAATATAAACTTCCCTCTCTCTTCTTCTATGTCGCAGTCTAGGATGTTGTGGCCTCCTTATTTCTTCTTCCCAGTTTTCAGTTGGGCGAACCACAGGTAATTGTACTACTGGTGGAAGAGTCTGTGGCTGTGGTTGACGTTGTGGTACTGTTACTGTTGTTTGTGGAGACGTCCTCGCCCCAGGTTTCACCTCACACTTAGGTCTCATCATAGGGTGAGACCTGATCCCTCTCTTCTTTTCCTCCTCTTCTTTCTTTCTTCTCTGCTCCTCCTCCTCTTTCATTCTTCCTTCTTCTACAATGGCCTCCGCTGCCAGCTCATTCAGGAGGCGCCTGGCATATTACAGGTGCATCTGGAGTTCCAACAGTTTGCTTATTCTGCTACTCATTCTTCACTGATGTCTCGTCGACAGTGGGTAGCCAGACTTACGAGTGTTTCCGTATATATATACTTGAAGCACAGACGTGAAAGAAAACATCCCCGAAGACCCAAATCTTACATTACCTATATGATTAACAAAACAAAAAACAAAAAAAAAAACGCTCGGACCTAAAAGAAACACTCACTTTTTTCTACTAATAATTACTTATTCAACATTCCAAAAGGAAATCAGACAGGAATCTCATAGCGGTATTCATAGACTTTGAAAAGGCATTCGACCTAGTGTGGACTAAATGCTTATTAGCCAAATTAAATCACTACGCCATAACAGACCGAATGTACAACTTCATCGAATACTTCCTAACGAACCGCAAGATAATAACCAGAGTCGGTGACACTCACTCTGATTTACAACCCTTAGAAAACGGAGCTCCACAAGGGAGTGTACTCAGTCCCACTCTGTTCAACCTCATGATCAATGACCTAGATAAGAACTTGGCATCTAACCTAACTGAAATATCGCAATTTGCGGACGATAGTGGAATATGGAGAGCAGGAAACCCCTCCAACCACAAAATAATTAAAGACTTACAAGATAGCTTAAACAACATAGGAAAGTGGGCTGGCAAACGGGGTTTCAAACTAGCACACGAAAAAACTATAGCCGTAATATTTACCCCAAAACGTAAAATAAACAAGCATCTCCCTACACTGACAATACAAAATCATGAAATTAAGTACGAAAAATTTGCACGATTCCTGGGAATGTATTATGATGAGCACTTAAGCTGGGGACACCACATCAAAAAATTAATTAAAAGATGTAATAGGGACCTCAACCTCCTCAAAAACTTTAAAGGGACCGACTGGGGATCCAATCAAGAAACACTGCTAACCCTATACAGGGCACTGATTAGATCCAAACTAGACTACGGACGCCAAATATACAACTCAGCACCTAAACAGCATCTTAAAAAATAGACAATATACAAAGAAAAGCCTTCATTACAATCACTGGCGCGCTACCATCAATATCTCTAGCAGAACTCCTAGTACTAGCCGGAGAACTCCCGCTCTGTCTCCGACGACAAGAACTAATTCTAAGATACGCAGCCAGATTAACATCCCACTCAAATTCCCACCCAGCTAGAATAGCGATAGAAAAATGTGACAAACCATTTAGCAATAAACTGCAACACCTAACCTTTACAGGGAAATTAGTGAACGAACTTATAGAACAACTCTACATTGGAAACCTCAAACATAAAACAAACAAGCACTTCGGAACCGAACCTTGGACCAACGAAGAGCCGAAAATCAATATCTCCCTCACCAAATATGGCAATAAAAAGGATCAAGAACATCAATTACACACATAGATGTTAAAAACGTTAAAATTAAAATAAAAAACGTAAAAAAAACGCATTTTTTTCTCAATAAATAAAAAAAACAAAAAAAAAAAAAACGTTCCAGTAGTTTTTAGGCAACACAAAAATCAATATTTTACTATTTATCCTAATCTGATGACTAGAAAATACTCAAAAAACTACAAAATTGGACTTTATAGCATGCGAAACGTTCCAAAATAAGGACTGCAAAAGGTTAAACACAGCGTCATCTTCCAATGTATACACGCCTGGCCTACACTACCAGATATCAGCACTATGTTTACGTAAAGTATCGTAGGCTAGCATCATAGATTCATTATTGATCGATATTTGTTATCTAGAGTATGACAGAGAACCGCCTGTATGGCCGATGATTAAAAAAAATGGAAGTACCAAATATAAAAAAAGCAAAAAAAAAATATAAAACGTAAAAAAACCGCGTTTTTCGAGGTAAAATAAAAAACGAAAAAACGTTTTTATCATCTATGATTACACACCATCGCAACAGAAGAAATTAACACCAACTACTCAAATTTCCTTAAGATATACACTGATGAATCAAAAACTAAAGGACCAGACAAAACGGCAGCCGCATTTGTCATCCCTGAATTAAACATCAAAGTAGGACATAGACTACCCGACCACTGCTCAGTATATACGGCAGAATTCTGGGCCATAAAAGAAGCACTTAAATGGGTCGAGACTAACAACACTCCGATGACAGTAATTATAAGCGACTCACTTAGCGTCATCTCCTCAATACTTAACAACAATACCAAATACTGAGAAAATTTTCTGAAACAAACCAACTTAACGCTAAAAAGCTTGAACAAAAATAAACAGCACATAGAATTCCTATGGATTCCATTCCATACAAATATACCAGGAAATGACCTAGCAGATTCAATAGCTAAACAAAAACTTAACGAACCTAGCCACGTCCAATTAGACTACAGTGTTAGCGAAATATACAGCCTAACAACATCATTAATGACAAAAAAATGGCAGCAAAAAATGGAATGACAGTACCCAACGTAGGAAACTTTACAACATCATTAATGAAGTCAAAAGAAACAGGAAACCACTCGTACTCCAAAGTAAAGATCAAAAGATAATTAACAGAATATATACAGGTCAAACCAAGCTGGCTACCAGTTATGACAAGCACATAGGACCATTCCCACACAATCCTAATTGCTATTATTGCCGGGTGCCTGAGGACCTACCGCACATATTCAATGCATGCCTTAAATTTAAAAAAGAAAGGGACGTAGCTAGTATATGATTGATGATTAGGTATGTTGAACGGCGAAGCCTCGAACTACTAGAGGAGTGGGGTGTGTGTGGGTACGGGGCAACATTGTTACAATCTAGAGGGTCTGAGATGGCATTTCATGCATCTTGTTGAGACTTCTAAACCTTGGTACTGTTTTAATACTGTAAAAAGAAAAAGAAAACATCAAATTCTTATGAACAGACTCAATAAAATCGAGTTTGCTGCTATCTTGTTCGTGTTTTTGCTTCTAATGAATCCTCTTTTCCGTATGTATTGTATTACACAAATATAGATTTCATATCGGTTTCGTGAGTGAAACTTAAACCATTGAAAAATATTGTCAAAATTCTGTGTAGGCAGCTGCCTTGTAGGCAGCTACGCTCCTGATCATCGCTAATATACTGTTGAGTTGTTTACCTGCCCTGTTGAACCTTGCGACTTTACCCAAGTGAAACAAAGTCATTCATTTATCAGTTTGTCCAATTTGTCCAAAGCAAAGTTCAGCTATTTTGAAAATGTTCCGCATTTTGGGATATTACTGCTTAAAAATTTTAATGCGAGATTAACAAAAAAACCCCCAAAAAACCAAACAAGTAAAGCAATGTTTCTCACCTATCGGAAACAGGGTTACATGCTGTACAAATAACTAGTATATTATTAGAATTTGTTTCTTTATTTTTATTTGATTTGATGTCTAACGGCACTTTGGAGGCAACTGGATTAAAAAGCCTCGCCCAACGACACTCCATGACAGCCGATTTCGATCATACGATGGTAGGATTCAAGCCTTCACCCCTACCACGCCCTTTATATGGAATTAATTGCAGCTCACATTCGACTTGGTGATTCAAATAAGTCATTTAAAGCATGTCTACGCTTTATTTCAAACCTACAAACTAGAAAAATATAAATTCGAGTTCTGAGATTTATCATAATGTTGCTCTTTAAATTTATCACTTGCTTGGTTTGCATCTTTTTTGCTAGCATATTTATGAAAGTATGTACAAAAAAATCTTGCATATATAAATTCAATAAATAAACATCTCCGTACTTTTGCACCTAATGTTGTTTTGTGAAAAAAGTATAATACTGACGTGAAGTTTGCTACATATCATGTCTTTTCAAAATAGCCTAAAGGAAAACAGAAATGACTACTATGAAAATCTTGATGAAAGTCAAAATATAGTTATTGGAGAAATGAAACAAAACTTTATATATGCAATTAAATCCTACCATTTTCATGAAATTTTTTAGTAAATATTTTAAATGTCATTACTTATAACTATTCATTTTCATGAAAGAGAAAACTTTGCATCAATATACATGAGTATTGTCAACGGTCCACATGTATCAACACATTTTAGAGTTTGACATATGGCGATATTTCAAATACTTGTCCATTTCAATCTCCGCTATGTGATAACTGATTGACATATACAACGGGAGTGGAAGGAAGCACAGTTTAAGACCTTTTTCTGTTAAAAATAGTACGAAGGAGAAAGTTGACTATTTCAAGTAAAATAAAACATTCCCATTTCACAAGTGAACCCCTTTTAATCAAATCCATTGGACTCCCCCTCCACCCCGCATCTTAGCGTTGTCTTCAAAGTGCCATTGTATCTCGTGCTACACCGACTATGTCTACACAGTAAAGGACAACGTAACTACTTACTAGGGATACACTCGTATTCCATTCTCATGTAACTGGTTTTATTTAAATATTGGCCGTTGTGGCATGGAGTATCCATCCATGCAATCGGAATACCGGTGCAGTCCTGTCGACCATTGCAAGATAAATAGTGTGACAAGCCATCACCAAGATATCTAAAAAAACAAAAGAGAAGAAAACAACAGCACCAAAACTACAAACGGTGCCACTGCTGGAACTACTACTACTATTAATAATACTAATTATAATAATAATACTTTTGATCATTTCTTCTCGAATGCAGGCACTTTTTGATACTTCTTAAGAACAATTATATTTCGTAGTCACGTGATCAAACATTCGGATAATCTCAGCGCTATCAGTGAAGGAAAACCGCACGAGATGTATATTTGACCAAGAAAGTAAAAGATACATATTGGACATGTCTAGACAGAATTTCTTATATGAAATCATAAAAGTAGCATCAGATAATTGACATTTTTATGATTTTGCACCACAGTAAGATATTTATAAGAAATATATTGCTGATTTACTGTAAGAAACACCAATTAGTTATAATGACGAATCTAAACACATCTTGCCTTTCATCCTGACTGAGGTGCTTGAAATGGGGGGTTTGATGAGGAATCAGTTGCATCATTGCATAATTATATCTCTTTCTCTTTTCTTGAATTATTTATGTGAACATTAAGCGTTTAGCTAATCATGGTGCATGTTTTATATCAATAAGTAGCCATAGGTAGGAATAGGTAAAATAGGTAATATATTTTATTTACTAGGAAATACCTTTTCTTAAAGGCATACAAGTTCCTTCCTTGAGTGTTTTAATAGATGCGTAAACTGTCAAATGCTTCGTAAACGTATCGTGCCAGTTTAAAAATACTTCTTTCTTTAATTTGCACGAGTTCTATCACGTTTTAAAAACATTAGATCTTGCGCACCAGTAGGAACGTATATATTTTCTACAAAAATGGTGGTACACAGCAAAAACTAATACAGATGAGATTCATCGTCTAAAACATTAGTCTTAAAACCGTTATAATAACGGTGCTCTCGACCGCTTCGGTGGCCTAAGTGGTTAGATTGTCTACCTCGGATGCAGGAGGTCGCGGGTTCGCATCCCGGTCAAGTCATATCAAAGACTTATGAAAATGGTACTAGCAGCTGCCTCGCTTGGCGCTCAGTATTAACAGGTCAGTGTTAGGACCGGTCAACATGGTGTCAGGATAATGTGGCCGGGTGGGACATGTTGCTACATGTCTGCGGCATGATGCCTGAGTTCTAGACATCACTATAAACTGCAACACTGCAAACATTCTAGCGATATGACTAAAATTGTTAAAGCTATGTTAAAAATATAAATCACACACACACACACACACACACACACACACACACGGTGCTCTCCTTTAATTTATTTATGAGCATAACGGCCAATTTCACTTCCTAGTTGGTACAATGATAATTTCAATTTGTAATGTAATTACATAAGTTTAAAAGTCATAATGTTTCACATAGTCTTCAAATTCGAATAATTTCCTGAAATGTGTATAAGAACAAAAAGCATTGCTAATCGGAAAATCATCGATGCATTTTTGAATGAATATATTAAAACTCGTTGCTTAGATATTAAATGAAAACATCAGCAAAAGATGGGTACTCTAAAGAGATGAAAAACAATATTCATCGAATATTGCTTTAGCATTACATACCCAATTAGTTGTTGTTGTTATGGGGTTTAACATGGCGGAAGAAGAACCCGGGATCAACACAGACCCACGAGAAGCTACTGTCAAACTTTCTCACATTAGCCGAGTCCGAGGATCGACCCCACGCAGACAGAGGTAAAATGGCAATGATCTGGAACGGTGAGCGTTTTAGACCACATGGGACCCCACGCCAATTTTTACAACTCTACATTCTCTTAATAATGTACTGTATACATATTTAACAATAATGCTACTAGAATTTACAATATAACACCAATACTGAATAATTCGTTCATGTCATCATTCATACATAATGTATCTTTCTAATTCTCCATAAATTCCCATATTGCATTTGGGACAACTTTACAAAATTTGGAATGTACATCTTCAGTCTCTTTTGATTTTGAAAATCCCCGAATTTCACATATATAGCGTAAAACAGACCCAATATATGCGTCAAACGGTTGACAGACACATTTTCATTTCAAATCAGATATAAGTGTAATTAAATCTCGTTTTGTCTTGTAAAACCAAGTTGAAATTGGACGTGTATGTTGCCCAAACTCTAATTGAATTGTACTGCCCGACCTACTAGTATAGTCGGGGCCCCAGGTGGCCAAGTAGTTAAAAGCGCTCGCCTTTACAGATCGCTGCAGTTTCACTACTGTTTGCGTGTGTTCGAGTCTTGGGTTCGGCCAAGGTGGGTATGTGAGACAGTTACCAGTAGCTTCTATCTATCTATGATAATGTCATTCATTTAAAGTCCGAATTCAATTTCAACCAATCCGGTCTGGAAATAAAAAAACCTCTGAGGGTGAGTTAGAGCTTGATATTTTGTTTGAGCTAGTCAAAATGGGGGTGTGTGAGTCCTGGGCAAGACGTCCGGTTCGCCAAAGGAAAGTGAAGCGTCTCTCACAGCCTCTCCTTTCCAGGTGTAGTGTTCGTCGCGGGACCACTGTCTGGCTTTGTTGGGCAGGAGGTTATTTGCATATGGTCTCTCCTACACTAATGTGTCCACGGCAGCGCCTTCATGCGGAGATCCTGTTTACAAAGAGCCTGCTGTGTGACGCGACCGAGTACCCGGCGGTATAACTGGGTGGGCAGACTGGGCTCGTTAGCCTTGGCATGCAGCCAGCCTAAGAGAAGGAAAACTCTGACTCAAAACCCGGGTAGATGGAGCCCGTTAGCCTTGTCAGGCACTTCGTCTAGGAGAAGGAAACTCTGATTCCTAACCTTCCAAGTCCCAGCCATTGGATGATGGCTTCGCAGCCTTGTGGATATCTTCGGGAGAAGGAAAGGCTACGGGAGTAAAGCCAGACAGAAAATCCGGAGTGGAGCCCCTAAGGCGGCTGGGTGTCAACTACGACTTCCTTTCGGCAGCTCCTGCATCCGAACTGGTGCCAAATGTCATGCTCAGCATTCCTTTGGACCCCACCAGCAAGGATGAAATGGGGATCCTGACGTCTGGGCTGCCCAGGATCTCCATACTCCACTCCCAGGCTTGCGCCCTGGAGAGGTCACTTCAGTCTCGCTACTGAGTGAGGAAACAACACGGAAGTTGGCAGTGTACGGGTTATAAGTCCCACCCGATTGGCGTAGGGAAGAGGCACCACGGGTCAGTGTCGACGGTTGAGTGATCATCGTGTCCCACTGGCCGACTACCGCCCGCCTCAAGCCGGGCAGCATCCGGTCAGTAAGGTGTTGACCCGCCATCGTCTGCCTGCTCCAGTAGGTGTCTAGAGCTCAGTGTGTTGCACAGCATGACAAGCAGACGGTAATTCCACACCAGACAAAAGAAATAAATAAAGAAGACTCCAGCTCTTCGATTCGCAAGCTGAAACGTGCACACCATGTGCACAGGCATCTATAACGACCTCGAGGAGGTGGACGACACCAGGAAGACGGCCATCATCGATATAGAACTCACCAGACTAAATATCAGCATAGCTGCCCTCCAGGAAACCAGGCTCGTCTCTAGCGGCTCCCTAAGAGAGGAAACCTACACCTTCTTCTGGAAGGGTCGAAATACCTGAGGATCCCCGCCAGCACGGAGTGGGCTTTGCCATCAAAAACAACCTCCTGGCCTCGGTTGAGCCTCCCACAGGGGGCACTGAGCGTCTCTTGTCCATCCTCATCACTGTTGCAGGTCCTGTCAACATCCTCAGTGCCTACACCCCCATCGTGACGTCTTCAGAAGACACAAAGGATCTGTTTTATGGGCAACTGGATGAACAGATCAAAGGATTCCCCAAAGACGAACCACTCTTCCTCCTTGGCGACTTTAATGCCAGAGTAGGTGCGGACCACGAGTCATGGCATACCTCCCTCGGGCATCATGGCACTGGAAAGACCAACGAAAACTGTCAGAGACTGCTGAAGCTGTGCACCTACCATGACCCGTACGTCACAAACACCTTCTTCAAGTGTAAGCCACAACACAAAGTGTCATGGAAACACCCCTAGGTCTCATCGTTGGCACCAGCTCGGCTTGGTCATCACCAGGCGCCCTGCCTCTGTTCTCTCCACCAGAACCTACCACAGTGCAGACTGCGACTCCGACCACGCCCTCGCGAGTAGCAGGTTGCACCTACAGCCACACATACTACACCGCTCAAAACCAAAAGGACGCCCTGGCATAAACGTTGCGCAGATGTCGGTCCGCTCCAAGGTAGAGGAGTATGCGTCCGCCCTGAACTAGGCTCTCCAAGACCTGCCATAGCACGATGCCACAGCCAAGTGGAACTCCTTGAAGAGTGCCATCTACAGCACAGCCATGTCCACGTTTGGTAAGAAGGAACGGCCTAGCCAGGACTGGTTCAACTCAAATCTATTAAGGATGGAACCAATAATCGAAGACAAACGAAAAGCCTTCATAGTTTACAAAAAAATGGCCTTATGAACGGACGCTTGCTGATTTCAAAAGTGTCCACGGCAACACACAACGCATCGCTAGACAGTGCGCGAACCAGTAATGTCATCAACTGTGTGAAGGAATCCAGAGCAGTGCCGAGTCCGGAAACATCCAAGGTAGGTACAGTGGCATCAAGAAGGCTCAGACCCTACAGTGAAAGGGTCGCCCCCCTGAAATCTCTGACGGGAGAGAAGATCACAGACCGTGAGCAACAGATGGCCAGGTGGGTGGAGCACTACTCAGAGCTATACTCTCGAGAAACGTCAGACACCGATGCGGCCCTTAGCAGCATACAGAAACTGCCAACCATGGAGGAGCTGGACAAAGTGCCCACCTTAGAGGAGCTCAGCAGTGCGATCGACTCACTCCCAAAGCACCAGGTAGTGACAGCGTCCCGCCCGAAGCTATCAAACGTGGGAAGCCAACATTGCTTCAGCCGCTGAGCGAGCTACTTTGCCTTTGCTGGGAGGAACGAGCAGTCCCCCAAGACATTAGCGACGCCACGATATTGACCCTTTACAAAAACAAGGACGACCGCAGTGACTGTAATAATTACAGAGGGATTTCGCTCCTGAGCATCGTTGGCAAAGTGTATTCCCGCATTATACTCAACAGGCTGCACTTGCTGGTGGAACGTGTGTACCCGGAATCCTAGTTCGACTTCAGAGCAGGCAGGTCGACGACAGACATGATTTTCTCCCTAAGACAACTCCAAGAGAAGAGGAGAGAGCAAGGTCAACCACTCTACACGATGTTCATGGACCTCACCAAGGCCTTTGACCTGATGACTGAAAGCAGTTTGGGCTCACCATCAGCCAGGAAAAGACAAAGGTCAGAGTGCAATTACCACCATTGCCCCTTCCATCTTAATTGACGGTGTCACCCTGGAAGCAGTCAACAACTTTACTTACTTGGGGTCAACACTCTCTCGCTTGATGTGGAGCTGGACAGAAGGCGTGGAAAGGCAAACACCATCATGGCACAACTAACGAAGAGGGTGTGGGAAAACAACGCGCTGACAGAGCACACTAGACCCAAGTGTACCAGGCCTGCGTTCTCAGCACCCTTCTATATGGGAGTGAGATCTGGAGCACCTACATGAGGCAAGAGCGTCGGCTCAACTCCTTCCATGTACGGTGCCTAAAACGCATCTTGAAAATAAGCTGGCAAGACCGCGTCCCACACAGCGAGATACTACAGCGTGCAAGTACCTTCAGTATGAACTCCCTGCTGTGCAAACGCCACCTTCGATGGTTGGGACACGTCTAACGAATGAAGGATGGGAGGCTGCCAAAGGACATCCTATATCGACAGCTGGTTATTGGCACCAGAAGAGTCGGCCGCCCCTCACTCCGTTTCAAGGATGTGTGCAAGAGGGACATGAAGGCATGTGACATTTCAACCCAACGGCTGTGAAGTGCTGTCTGAGGACAGAGGCACCTGGAGACTAAGCAATGGCATATCAGTCGCTGATGCGAGGAGAGGCCAGTTGGCGGCAGAGAAACGTGAGAGAAAGACGAGCGCGGCAGTAACCCCTGTAACTCAGACTTCCTAGTATGTCTGTATCAACAGGGACTGTCACTCGTGCATAGGTCTGCACAGCCACAGCAGACGATGTCAACACCCCAGAGATAGACGACACTCCAATGGCGCTGTTCGCATGGTCTCTCGAGACTGAGCCGCCAATGATGACGATGAGTCAAAAGGGATTTTAGACTTGTGAAAATACTTCTGATTTCCTCAGAGAGGAAAGTCAAGCCGGAGACATGTCCAGAATTATATCATCTACAGGCAAGGTCGCTATATTCTAGGCCTATACCTAAGCTGAGACAACCGTTTTGTTGGTAAAGTCCGAACTAGGATATTGTACCACTTACAATGTTATAACAGATAAGGGATACAATAAATTTAACAATGATAAAATATTGCATAATATAAAAACCGAGAATACGCAAAATACACGGTTTGAAACGTGAAACTAAACACTGAAAAGGCTTGAGTTTTACAGCCGAGGTACATTGTATACAGTAGAGATAAAATGGAGGTTTCTTAAATGTAAAAGAAAACTTTACTTAAATAGGACGTGTCCTTCTGATTTGTAAAAACTGCTGACATAAAACAACGAACGTATCAAAGCTGGTAACACCGACCTGAACATTTGGGAGTATCTCATCAACTTTGTTGTCCATAAATTACTTTAGAATGAAACCATCATGAATTTCACTTACATGCCACCACAATCACTGTCGTTATATCTGCAGCAACTACCGCTAGGGAGTGGGGTTTGGGCTGTTTCCTCCTGCGGACATTTCGTGTCTCGGAGTTTTGCAAAAGCTTTCAAACTAATGATAGATATTACTTGACCTGTATCACAACTTGCTGTCAGATAATTGTTCCACATGGAGCCGTAGCATTGTTCAAAGATCTTTGTGTCTAATGTCTGTCCGACTGAAACTGAAATTTAAAACAAACTGGTGAATATTTGGTATTTCTATTATTATACAGTGAAACCTGTCTGTAAATGGTATCTATTGAACCAATAAATTTATCCACTGTTGACAGTTGTGCCTTTTTTAGAGGTTAAGTATCTAAATTAACCGAAAATAAAGGTACATACATGCTGGTCTTTGCGAATATGTGTCATTTATATTAACGTGTCCTCTAGCACAGGTTTAACTTTACATTTGTACGCAGGATAACACCAGTTTTATATATCCAGGTTTTGTTCTTGAATTACATAATGATGTTTTTTTTTATCCATTCCTTACATCATTAAAATGAAAAAAATATGCTTTCATTGCGTTTGCTTGTGTTCCGAGATGGATAAGTGGAGTCAGTTTATTGATGGACGCCACAGTAGAGCTAGACCCGACTACCCCAAAACAGCATTGTTTATACAAGATATTTATTTTGCATTTGTCAAAGTTAAGGGAAAAAGAACTCTCGTTTTCATAAAGCTTGAATGACTATGCCATAGTCTATATATACCTCCCCGTTTGTTTGACCACCCTCCCCCGATTCACCGATTTAAAAAAGAAAAGCTTAAATGAGATTAAAAATAAATACACAGAAGTCATTCAGTTTATACATTAATTTATTATTTCGAACTTGAATATGACCAGAAGGACCCTAACACCTTATCGTCTGCGAGTTTCATACCAAACGGAAGTTTTCATTATAAAGGGGGGGGGGGGCCGTGTGGCCGAGTGGTCTAAAACGCTCACCGTTCCGGATCACCGCCATCTCACCTCTGTCTGCGTGGGTTCTAGTCCAAGGCTCGGCAAGCGTGGGTACGTGGGAAAGCCTGCCAGTAGCTTCTCGTGGGTCGGTGGTTCTTCCCTGGGTTTTCCAAGGTTCTTCCTCCACCAGTTATACTGGCCGCCATGTATAGCCTATCCTGTGCTGAAAAAATGGCGTTAAACCCTAGAACAACAACAAAAATCATTATAAAGGACGACCCTGCTCTTCGGTCATATCCAGTTCCTGGACAAGTCCATTTTCAGATAACGGATACACGACTACATATGTATGTACATATAATGTAAATATTACGTGGTCTGCTGCCGATATTTGCAATGTCGAATCAAACAAAAGAAAAAGAATGACAACTACAAATTTGCCTTTCACGTGTATTTAACAAGCGGTTTGATTTATATGTACATACGTGCAAAGGGATATAACTCTCAAATTCCAACCTCATATTAATTTACGGAATTATCCAGCAGTTACCGAATGGAATGGACCCTGTCACTCTTCTGTCTTAGGAAAATAGACTCGCCCATAGTGTACGCAATATGCACCGTATTAGTATGGAAACTCCGTAAAGAACGAAACGCGCAAACGATGACAGTGTTAGGGCCGCCCTGGTCAGAGTCAGTTAGAAATTATAAATCAATGATTGAAAAGACTAAGGTCTGTGCATGTTTTTGTTACATTAAAGATTTTCGTTATTGAAATCGGTAGGGGGTGCACACAAACGGGGATTTATGCAAAAACTATAGGTGATTGTAATTATATGC
This sequence comes from Sinohyriopsis cumingii, assembly GCA_028554795.2. Classification (NCBI taxonomy): domain Eukaryota; kingdom Metazoa; phylum Mollusca; class Bivalvia; order Unionida; family Unionidae; genus Sinohyriopsis; species Sinohyriopsis cumingii. The sequence goes on from JAPYKE020000080.1 coordinate 785,415, forward strand.
GTGTTTTATTTTTTTGGGGGGGGGAGAAGGGAGGGATGTATCAATGAGCAGTTTTAAAGATATAGTGGAATAATTTCAAACATTCAGTTCGAGAGTCTAGGCTGAGCTAGTTGCTATGATTAGCATAGTTGTGACGTCATAAGACTATTACTGTCGATAACCTGGTCCACCTGTTGGCTCATTAATGAAGTGGACTTGGAACTGTTTAGGGGAAAACTCATATAGGTGGCAGGGTCCAGTTTCGTAATTTGGCCCCTGGCAAATTTCTTAACTTAAGGCTATGGTGTGACTTTTTCAGCTATTATTGTTTACTATTTATAGATATGGATATATTTGTGAACTAGGTGTTTTGGGCTTGTGTTGTTCTTGAAATTGATGTCAGTCATGTACACCTTCCATAGTTGCTCTGCAGTATGTTGATAGTGAAATACCAATAGTTGGCTAGGAAGAAGAGCTAGCCTCCCATAGCAGTAGACACGTGGGTTCAAGGCAAGCCGAGTATCTCAAAAATGGCTTGGATGACAACTATTCTGAATTGCATCAAACTATTTAGTAGACAATGTTTTTCAAAAGTTTCATCCAGGGAAAGGGCTTGCGTTTGCACTGTGAGTACTACATGCTGTCAAAAATGGCATTTGGATGTGAAAAATGCAGGTATAAAATAGGGGTTGGGGTGCATAAACCTCTTCTGCTATGAACTGCCATTGACTTCTCTGGTCAAGTGAATACTATTCTTATGCTCTGTTTTAATATAGGTATCTAAAAATATGGACCTTTTTGACCTCACTTGTGTATTTGATTTTTTATGATTTTTTATACTAGGTCACTGATTGCGGCATTAAATTTGTACATAAAAACTGGACCCTGCCCCCATAGAACAACGATGTTCAATTTTAAAGGACATAATGAATCCACATCGTGCGGATACACTTAGAACCAGTCTATATGACTGACAAATGTGTACAGCTTACTCCCGGTGTAGCAGGTCAAATTAACCCCTGCCCAGATTAAAACCGGGTATAGTTTGGCCCAGGCCAGAGTATACTCCGGGGGATAAAGTATCCATGGCTAAACTAACTCCGGGGGTGTAAAATAGCCTGGGCCAGACCATATCCCTTCAGGCCAGAATATGCCCCACTTGTATATTAAATTAATATTTACTTATCGTTCTGGTCTTAACTTGTAGCAGGAAAACATGAACAACAATCATCACCGCCTTTTCTAAGTTTATTGAGGTATGTTTTAGCTTCAACTTAAAGAAATAAGAATACCATTGTGATTTAAAAACTTGAACATATTGATGGGAGTGTTGGAAATATAATAGTTAATCAATACAATTGGACTGGAAGAATGTGAGGTATATATTGTATCATGATTCTTGATTCCTTCTTCAAGTTTTCCACAAAAGGCTCAAATTGTTGTGCATTGACACTACCACGATAGTGTACCACATGATTAACACTGTCTCTGGACATGAAGAGTATATATATATATATATATATATATATATATATATATATATATATATATATATATATATATATATATATATATAATCTTATATTGTAAGTATATACCTTGACAGACTAATAGTACGACTGAAACATGTCACTTAACTTACCTGACAAAGCTGAATCCTCAATAAAATGTTGAAAAATTAAGTAATTCTTGCGTACATCGCTCAACACTATTGATATCATGGGGGTATAATTTGGCCTGAGGGGTATGAATTGGCCTAGGCCATAATATACCCCAGGGTATAAATTGGCCCAGGCCATAATATACCCGGGTATAATGTAGCCTAGGCCACTTTAACCCCAGGTATACTCCGGACTGGGGGTATACTATTGCCTGTTACACCGGCACGTGATGTTTTTCACTATTGGGATTTAACTTTTCCTGATTCATTATGTAGACTTTAAAAAAATAGTTAAAGATGCTGTAGGACCTTTACTGTTTAATATGAAATCAGTTATTTCCAAATTATATTTAAATTTACTATCATCGATGAACTTCGAATCACTTTCTATAGACTAACATCTATAAAATCGTTGCTTCCTGTTGACCTTCTGAAATGACATGAACATCCTTCTGTGATCCAACTAAATATGAATACATTTTCTGAACAAAGAAAGAGAAATTTTCTGAGAAGAGAGCCAGTTCATTATAAAGAAAGAAATATTATGTCTCAATGTCTCACCCCAAAAAAAGAAAACAAAAATATAATTTGGAGAATTACGACAAATTAAAATCTTTTCGCTTGTGTCTGTGCTTTATATTTTAAATGTTGTAAGGTGTTTCCAAGCACCCATTTATTTGCATGACATATACATAATGTACATAATGGGACTATTGTGTGATACGAACAAAATCACAACGTACATACACGCAGACAGGCAGAGATATACGACCATGAAAATACAGAAATACAGACAGGCAAAACGGTCATTCATATATATATATATATATATATATATATATATATATATATATATATATATATATATATATATATATAATTCACTTTTCTTCCTTTTTTAGGTTCTTCATAGCGTTGTTACTTTCTTTCTTAATTATTTGCTAATTTACTTGCTGAATCAATAAGCATCATTTTCAGATTAGCGGCCTTGCGATAGTTTTATTGCACTCTTAGGTCTGAAGTGGTTGTTAAAGTAGAGTAGTTGAAAGATTTCCTTTAACTTTTGATAACAATATATCGTAAAGTTTGTTAATCATGTGCAGTGCGGTTGAATGTTACTTAAAATCAGTATGTATGTATGTATGTGTGTGCTTGCGTGCGTGCGTGCGTACGTGCTGTGTGTTCAACATCCCCGGGAGGAGGGGAGGGGTATACCATTGAAATAATAATAAAGATTTTACAGAACATGCACTAACTTGGCATGTGTACAAAACTGACTCATGTTGCTAACCTAAATGTTTGATAACAACCAAATCTATTGCAATGCAGTCAACACTTAACAGCTAGCAGAGCATGTATTTTCACAAATGGATTTGATATAATAAAGATTTGAAAAGTAAAAAGTAACGCAAAGCGACACGGGGGTTGGTGGGGGTGGAGGACATTCGTTACACTCATCAATTAACTTGTGACAACATTTAGGAAAGGATGAAACTCACTCCAAGTACAGTCCACAGTGGGTTTTCCGTTATATCCAACGTTAAATAGGTAAGGTAGGTAGTTACATTGGGGACATATATCGATCTATCTCTCTATCTGTATGTAGGATATGTAGATATGTACGCCTTGGCATTTTTTAAAAATTATTTTTAATTTTGTCTGTCAACTCGTGTGCTAAGATGACAGTGCATATATAGTTAGGGACATATTATGATTAGGTTTATAGTATGTTATGTTTTAGTTGCGAGATGTACAAGAAACTCTTTTCATCTAAGTATATTTCATAATTTGTTTTGATTTCCAAATTTTCATATTCTGCAATTTGGGCTGCTTTAAATGTGATTTTAAATAGTATTTTCGTCAAACGCTAACAAGCCCGTCCTGACTAAACCTACATAAAACGTTTTGAATTTTTTATATTATTGATGTATTATTTAAGTATTAATTAATTAGTTCTCAATAGACGGGATGTAAATAAATTTGGATTTGTGTATCAAGGATATTTTGAAAATACGTCTCTTGTACTAGTAAATTAAATGAAAACGGATGTTAATGAAAATATACTTCTGACTGATTTTAAAAGTCGGAAGGTTACCTTTTTATATAACAACTCCACTTAAAGTATGAAGTCCTTTTACTTTCATTTAAAACATCGTGTCTTTTGCAAAGAAATGTAGAAACACAACTGTATGAAAGTCACTTTCTCCATAAAGAAAGATGATGAAATAGAGAGAAAGAAGGATGAAGATACATAAGTAGACATAGATTTACAGGCGCGGACATATACATAGGGAAAATGAAACAGCAAACAGAAAGCCTGATGGACAGATATATCTACCTGAAGCGCCCTGGAGAATCAAAACTATTAGAACGATAAAACCCGGTCCCATTCCGATGTGTCAAACTCTGCTTAAAGTAGCAGCAGCTGCGCGAGTTCATGAAATCTAAATTCTGCAAATCCAGAATTCAATTCAAGTATATTCCACACAGATGGTAATTCTGAATATCCTGTGAAAGGTGTCTAAAAGCGGCCCATCAAGTGGAATACAGTATTACAATGTACGAACAAATACACAGATATATAAGTATTTTACTTCCTATGAAAAAAAAAACTATTGATCAGATAAGTGAGCCATACCAACGATCAAAATTTTGTTTTAGGGGCTTTATTGGCGTTGACCCAGGATTTATTTATTCACACAGCCATCACATATATCTATATTTTATACCGAGTAACGGAAAGATAAGAGATCAATATGCCCTGAAACTAAATGTCACCTAAACGTGGTCATAAATAACGTCGGCCTAAGAATCGCATCAAACCTAATCTACCATAATATAAGTGTTTGCGCTTTTCGTTGCTCTTATCATTTCTAGCAACTAGGGTAGACTCTGAAATGCCGGTGCATTACTCGATTTGAGTAACTACGCAGGTGACCATGGCAATTGTTATTCAATTATCTCCACTGTCACTTGATGTTTAAGAAGTGTATATTTAACAAATCGTGCCAATGTGAGAATGTGTTTAAAAATTCGAAAATTGTCTTAACTTTTGATTTTATTGTATGTTTCATTATACCCAATTCAGACAAAATGACATCTACAGAGACAAAATATTATCAATGGATACTGATTATAAGATTTTCATTGTATCTATTTGTTTTTTTTTAAATAGTTTATTTATATAACATGAGAAAGAACAAATAGAAAAAAGATACATATAAAGGGACATATTCATCATTGCGCGTGTGTGTGTGTGATTTGGATTTTTAACGTAGCTTCAACAATTTTTCAGTCATATTGCTACGATGTCTGCAGTGTGACAGTTTATAGTGATGTCTAGCACTGGGGCATCATGCCGCAGACATGTAGCATGATGTCCCACCCAGTCACATTATCCTGACACCAGGCCGACCAGTCTAATTAATGCTCAGCGCCAAGCGAGGCAGCTGTGAGTACCATTTTTGTAAGTTTTTGGTATGAATCGGCCGGGGATCGAACCCACGACCTTCCGCTTCCGAGGCGGACGCTCTAACCACTTGGCCACCGGAGCGGTTTTCATTATTCAGAATACTTTAAATGTAATATATATATATATATATATATATATATATATATATATATATATATATATATATATATATATATATATATATATATATATGTATGTATGTATGTATACAGACACAAGCCCATTCGCAGAACGCTTCTCCTCCCATGGCCACACTTTCAGTGATATAACACTTACAGGAATTGCTCACAACCCCAAATGGAGTTCCCAAACCAGGCAAGAAAAGGAATCTTAACTGGATATGCTGCCTTAAAACATTGAAACCAAGCAGTTTAAGCCAAGAAGACTAGAAAAAGACAGCCATTCACAAATAAAATTATCATTTTGCAGCCGAAATGTTTTCTTTTGAATAATTTTCTAAATTTGCCTATTAGTCACCCAACAGCCAATAATTACAACTAAATCAATGAAATATCCAGGATATAATTTGCGCGTACATAAATTTATCTAAAATAACAGACTCGCTATGGCCATCGATTATTATAACATTGATCTCGTATTTGCGTTCTTGCGAAAAGAGAATCTAATATGTCACGAAGACAGTTCATGTACAGGTATTGGTAATGCATATCACCGCATTCGCACTTAAACGTTTCATGCTTTGCACGATTACTGTATCTTTAGCTGTTGTGGGGAGTCGTCAAACTCCGGACGACTGTTTAACCCGGTTAACGGACGAGGGACGATACTAATTAACTCAATATGAGCAGCCAATGGTTCTGGACCAAGGGTTTCTCGAGCTACGGAGGCTCCCAAGGGATCTTTCAGCAGGAAGGGTTGGTGAATAACATGAGACCATTCCTCTACAACTTATCGTATATAGGGGATCTGAAGTATTTTGCACACCCTCATCTATATATTTTTGTATGTGTCTGTGAGCGAGATGCAAATATTTAATGACATTCAACCTCGGAATTTTGGACAAGACTTATAGAAATTCAACTATATATATATATATACATATATATATATATATATATATATATATATATATATATATATATATATATATATATATATATATATATATATATATATATATAAAGAATACAAATCATATGGCAAATAACAGCCCTTTCAAGTGCACTGGATCCTTCAAGGAATCACGTCGGTCAGGGATTGTTTACGATATATGTAATAAACTGACAACGAACAATGCAAAAGTAGTATCTAACTAGCCTAAGCGCTTTCGACTCTTGATGAATCTTTTTCAAAGACAAATACAAAACATAGACAAGACAAACAAATAAAACAGAAAAACCGTTGTCTATATATATATCCATTCAAATGGTTATTAGGATAAATGAGCATGCATAGTGATGAATCAGAATGATCAGCGCTGAATGTTCTATCCATATAGTCTTTTCCAAGAAGGAAATGTTATAGCCGTACAGCTATGCTATCAGTGACCTAATAAACAAATGCCATTGCATACATATATTTTACCCTCCTGAATGTTGTGGTTGTTTCAATTGACATCTGACTGAAAGGAAACATGTAACTTGCTGTAAGGATTGGACTTTAAATACTATTGATTTTATGTCAATTGCACTACAGGTTCTAACGCGTTCTGCACGGGTTAAACATTGCTGCAATATGGTAATTTTAGCTTAAATAGAGTAGTTTAAAAAAATCTATTAAAGATCTACAAATTTATAATTATATAGTTTGTCCTACGGTTCTCTAAAATAGGGAACGAGTGCTTTCTATCTACCTACCTACCTACCTCTACCTACCTACCTACCTACCTGCCTCCCTACCTATCTATCTATCTATCTGTCTGTCTATCTGTATGTCTGTCTGACTGTCTGTCTGGCTGGCTATATATCTGTCTGTCTGGATATCTATCTATATGTCTGTCTGTCTGTCTGTCTATCTATCTATCTATCTGTCTGTCTCTCTGTCTGTCTGTCTATCTATCTATGTACTAAAAATGCAATAATGACGTTGTGATCCTTGGAACTATCACCTGGAAACAGATAATCATACTTCATCTAAACTGTAAATGATTTAAAAAATCCCCAACATTATTTAAAAGTCAGCATCAGAAACGTACCATAAGTAAGAAGCATATACTTTCTGTATGGATGTAGCGTAATCGTGCACTTCAGCTGCACAGTACATAGAGACATTAGTTTGTCATGGCTGTCGTTAGTGACGTTGAAAATACGATAATTTCAAACGATTAATTCGGGTTGGTGTAGAGTTTATATAAACGGTTTCTCCTAAGTAATGCATCATTCTTTCATAAAAATAAAAATAAACATTAATAATAATCAGTCACTGACACAGGTCGATTTTTACTGATTGACCTAACTAAAATCATAGCATCTTTAGCTACTGTGAGCATAATGACGGCAGTAAAAGTTTGTTTCCCTAAGCCTATGGTTTGGCGTTAAGAGAGAGAGAGAGAGAGAACATTACGCTGGAGATAGAAAGACGGGCATATAAGGGAAGGTAAAGACGGGACAACATTCTTGTTATTATTTTGCCGCATTGTAGGGGGAAAAAAATTAACACTACGATACTGGGTTTTTTATAAGCTTCTGATGACAAGGGTACATTATGAGCAGCAGAGTTTGAACAGACCTTTTGCTGGAACGTCATTTTTGAGAAAATAAAACTTCCTACGAAAATGAAACAAAAATAAGGTCATAACACCAAACCGAAGCCTCTAACTGACCGAGAGTTTCTCTAATTGGGTTAGTTTTTTTTGTTACTTTATCTTTTGTCACTTGTGTTTTTTTTCTAAATTTGTATGTGTGTTTTGTTTACCTTTCGGACGTTTAGACGAGGTCGCACCCTCTCTGCTGCTTTAAATGTGTGAGTAATTAAATCATTATTATATCAATAATGGAATCTTACACTAGTAGACTAGCTAGAGAAAGATTAGAAGTAATTAGACAATTTCTTGATTCTGTCAAACAGAAACTGCAAGCGCGTCAGGAGTCTTAGGTGAAATTTGCAGAAGGTTCAGAACAATTATTTAAGCATGTTACAAAAGTTACTGAAAGAGTTGCAGAAGCTACTGAAGGTCTTCTTCCGTCATTCAAACAAACTGCTGAGCAAACTGAAAAGATAGCAAGAAGAAATAAACAAACAAACGAGATTTTACGAGATCTTCCAACTGAAATAGTGCTGCTCAGCCTCGTCCTGTAGGTGAAGAAATACTTGAAGGTATTAGTGAAATGAAAAAGATCTTGCTCCCAAGCCTAAAGTAAAAAAAGAAAATACTGAATTGATTAAAACATTTAGAGATGACTTTATTGAAGAACTTAAAAATATTAAAGAAAAATTTTGCCTAGGAAGACATTAGAGGGCATTTTTGAAAAGACAAAAGTGTTTAAACCTGATTATGCTACTGTGAATGATGATAATTGCATCAAGTGGGTATATCGCATATATTACGACAAAAGAGAAGTTAGAGATAATGATCTAAAATGAAGAAGTTTTGTTATTGAAATAAAAGACGTTATAATAAGACACTGGAACAAATTTCTCAACAAAAACCTTCCCCGCCGCAACGTCCCCAGCAAGAACCTTCATATCATCTTCCTCCAATACAGTAACAAATAGAACGACAACAACAACAGCTTCCTCAGTCTCCTCGCCATAAATCTCCTAGTGCTTACATAAATATATTTAATGAAACTAAACATAGATTTTTCGAAAACCGAGGAATATCAGTGAATATTGCTTCTAGTTTTAAAAGCAAAAAATCTTATTTGAAAGGCAAATTTGTTGAACAACTAGAACCTGAAAAATGGATTCCTATAGCATATGCCGCCCATGAAAATCGAGATTCTTTAGATACTACTAGTCAGGATTTTACTAACTTTAAAGAAGAAGCAGTGGAATATAGAGATGAAAGATATGAAAGAGAAGCTAGATCAACAAAAATGACTGTTGAAGAACTTAAGCAACATTATAATTACCCTGATGAAAATTATGAACCAAAGAAGTCAGGCGCTACTGGAAGTGGTTTTTCTTCCCTGACTACATCAGGAGAAAGCGGTTTTATTGCTTGTCCTAACAATATTCTTTCCGACGTAGATAGATTAGAAATTCTGATTGGAGGAAAACGTGCGGGAAATAATTCTCCAGAGATAATTAATGAAATCTTTGATATTTGTCAACGATTATTTACAGGCGGTTTTATGCACATTAATATTTATCGGTCTCTCATCGATGAAATTGCTGAAGATTATTACAGTGATTAGATAAATGAATAACAAATAAGATGATCGTACATAATGCACAACGTGGACCGATCATGGTCAGAGTTGTAAATTCGCGATTACCAACCTATAAAGCGATTTATGGTGATGGACTTGGTAATGTTATTCAAGGGATTTTTTTATAAAAGAGCGGCTCCAAAAGTAATACCATTTATAAAGGAACAGGAAATGAAATCTACTGATTTTGTTCATGCACAAATTCCTAGCGCAATTGGTAATGTTGCAGGTAAAGCGTTTTCAGCACTCAAGGATAGACTAGCACAATTAATACAACGAAAACCTCAGCCACCAGTACAATTACCCAGCACTGAAGTTATGCCTGGAAATATCAGCAAAATAATAAATTAAACCGCATATAAAAATTAGCAGAGTTGGCCGGTGAAGCAGAAAAATATAACTCCTAGTCTAATAGCAAGAAGTGGTCTTCGTGTTAGACGAAGATATAATAAAATGTTTAAGCGTATATTCGATCCAGCGTTGGACATGGACGCAACAATTCTCAAAGATGACTTTATACGCGATTATCAGTATTATTCCTATGACGCACGTATAGCAAGTCAGCGTGGTCGAATCGAATTAAAAGTTCAAGATACAAACATATATTTCTTACCTGCTGAAGCATTTATCGAAGTAGAAGGTATACGTTTAAAAGCAGATGATACAGCACACGGAATTGGTGATCGAGTTAGTTTTGTTGATAATGGTGTCATTGCATTATTTAACAGTGCTATATACATGATTGACGGAAGAAATATTGAATCGTGTCTCGAAAATGTTGATATTGCTACGACGATAGTGGGTGTGGCAAGATACAGCGATGATTACTCGAGCTGGTCCGTCAATGATGTTTGCAAAGGATACCATTGATCAACCCGAGAGTAGAAACGTTGTACTAAATGCAGCTGGGGACACAGCTGTGTCGATGAACGAAAATTTCAGCTTAGCATTTGCCACAAGTAGTTCCATTTTTCACGTTTGATTCAATTATCACATATCTTTGGATTTTGTAGAAATGTTAGAAAAGTAATTTTCGGAGCTAAACACACTATGGTACTTGTCAGAAAAGTCACCGACAACAATACAATCTGGCAACCTAACGCAGTTGATGCTGGTAAAGTAATATTAACAAAACTGTCAATGTGGATACCGGTAATGACTCCATCGCTTGCTAAAGAAGAAAAAAACTACTTGCTTTTAGGAATTCAGATGGTAAATCATTGTTATCATGGTTGAGAATGACTACATATAGCGTTTAAAGTAATGCAGCTGGGTTATTCACATGGCAGATAGCATTACAGCAAGGAACTTTTGCACCACGACATATATTCATCACATGTCAGGACAGTGCTAGAATAGATTCACAGGAACGAAATCCAATATGATTTGACACACTTGGAGATTCTGAAATTGCTTTGAGGATAAATGGACATCAAGAATTTCTGAAGAAGTTCTGTTAAAGTTTGAAAAAATCAGATTGCACTTGCTTATCATCGGTTGATGACATTTATGGGGCGCGATCAAAATGTTGACACTGGTTTGCAGATATCTCAGCGGGATTTCACAACATTATATCCAATTTATTTCTGTGGTTGATATACATTTTCGAGCTCGTATAGCTCGACCGCCTGCTGGTGGTTACAGAGCAATTGCAGTTATATTCAGCGATAAAGCAATTCTACTTGAAGGCATTGGTGGTCGAATGAGTTATTGATGCTCCAGTAGAAAACATGTAATCAAATCGTTCACGATATTTATAAAGTCATATCATCATGTTAGCGTTACTCTGACTCCTGGTCAGATTTAAAAGCTTCAGTCAAGTTCAGCAAAGAAATGCGGAATAAAGATATCACTAAAAAAAAGATCAGATCACAAGTTGTGAAAATAAACTATCATTGCCAGTCATTTCTATAACGCCAAACAATCCAAAAACAGGCGTTACACTCGATCTTTCTGTTGGTGCGGTTAAAGACTCAATTAAAACAGGTGGTATATTTCCACCTTTTGCAGCTTTACCAGCGTTAACAGCCGCTGTAGCTCCAGCCATTGCAAAAACAGCTGCATTTGGTGTCTTAAGCGGTGTTGCGAGAGGTCTTGGTAAAATGGCTGTTGATAAAATAACAGGACAAATATTTAAAAAAGGGGAACGGGTCTAAGACTACCAGGAACCTCTTATCGATACGGAAAAGGTCTCAGACTTCCAGGGACAGTTCGTTAATCTTTCCAAAGTCAAATTTTGATTTACTTGATGCTGCTAAAGATTAAATATAAAAAATTTCAGAGGTATTTTTATGCGTGATCAATTAGCTTTCAAGCCAAAACATATTGAAACAGGCATTATTAATTTCGATTATAGTTCTGGTTCAGGAACTCATTGGGTGGCAGACGCAATTGATAAACGTGGAATTGTTTATTTTGATTCGCATTGGTTGGCTCCACAAAAAGAATTTATAAGTTAAGTGAAATCAATAAATACTACAGCCTAGTATTCAACATTACCAACATAGACAATAATCGATCCCCCAATATGCGGCCGTGAAGCAACAGCTGTACTCGACGCTATATCTTCATCAACATTATCGTCTCATAAAGTCGTATACGAGTATACAAGTCGCCGTTAATCGTTTTAAACAGATCTTCA